>JAGDQP010024806.1:0-18676 GCA_022664845.1 Lepisma saccharinum
CAGGACCTATAGTTTAACGCAGGTTCCGAACCACTTAAATGTCTCCACTGGGATCGAACCCGGGTCCACTTGATTACAAAGCATCAAGCGTTACCACTCACCCACAAGGTACACTCACGCATCGTTGCAGAGCTGACAAACAACAGTTATACTGAAATATATATAACAAATGGTAATGCTTTAGTACACAGCGGACGTGATTGTGATTTTTATAATAAAACGAAGTATCAGTTTCGTTGCATTTAAAATAACCATTTTTATGTAACACCCTGTAATATCTTTAGATATATTAAAATATTTATTTTTTACAAAACTCGTAGTTTCGTGAGTACGGTATTTTGTAAATTTTTAGTTTTCAATGATTATGGTAATTTATCAATGTTCATAACAATGTATGCGATTAAAGAATCATAATTCCCGCAGCAAAACTGGTGATGATAATTCTTATCTTTGCATTTTACCTTTGGAGATATTCATGAGCCGAACATAAAAAAAATGTTGAAAAATAAGAAAGGATGGAAAGGTGACTTAATATTAAGTATAAACAGAAAGAAGTAAAGCTATTTAAAAAAGAAGATAAAAATCTATATCCAACCCTAGCTTTCCAGTTAGTAATTCAGCACGCTACCATTATGTCAAACCAAAACCTAATTATAAACACTTTGGAACTGTAATTTATCCTTCACGTAGCTAGGCAATTACTAACAGACGCCATGTGTTAAAAAATATATATGAAGAAGGTTTGCCTAGTTTACCACAACTTTGCACCACACTTGATATGCCATATTTTTAACTGTAAACAAAATTTAATGCTAATACGGCATGTTTGTCATAATCAATTTTGCCACAACTATGCAACAAAAAAACTTGACGTGTGCATTTTATCACAGCAAAGAAAAGTCAAGGCTAGTTCAAACTTAGTATAAGCGTGCGTACTATCTGGACTCCCAATTTTGTCTTTACCCCAAACTGAAAATCCTGACAGAATCACTGACGGAATGGAAGTAAATAACATGACGAAAAAGAGCAGTGACCATGTTCAGTACATGGTTATGATCTTTGCTCACATGTTCTCGACATTCAGCATATTCTTGAGTAACTCAGTGATTGAAAAATATTCACCGGTAGAACTTAATGTAATACAATAGTATTCAATTGTTTCTTTCGTTCACAATCTCAGATGAAATTTAGAAGTAGACTGAAGTTGCTGATTTTGAATTTTATTTATGGTCTTTAGGCATCTAAGGCTCAGGTCGACCGAAGTTGCTGATGTTCTCCTTTATATATA
This sequence comes from Lepisma saccharinum, assembly GCA_022664845.1. Classification (NCBI taxonomy): domain Eukaryota; kingdom Metazoa; phylum Arthropoda; class Insecta; order Zygentoma; family Lepismatidae; genus Lepisma; species Lepisma saccharinum. The sequence goes on from JAGDQP010024806.1 coordinate 1,289, forward strand.
GCTATATGTAAAATGATCAGTCCACCCAGCCTCAGAGGTTCAGTATAGTTATATGCGAAGACTTCGTGGAGGTAATGAGGACCCATGTAAATTTGAGTCTTGCTGCTGACCATCATGTCTGTGGTTTCTTAGGATTTTCCTCAGTTCCATCAGGCGAATACAAAGATGAGACCTAAATTAAGATCGTAGTTTCCTTTCTTATTTTCCCCAGAAGAGTGCTCCCCAAGTTCCCTCCAACTTGTGTTGTGAAAGGGTTAAGCCATATCTGGCTGTTCTACTATGGAAATTAATTTAAGAAATATGTTAATTAAATTCACACAACCAACCACTTACAATTCCTGCAGTTTGTCATTATTTGATCAGGGCTCAGCACAGCAGTCATGTTTTGATCAGCACTTTGGGAAGTAACATGATTTGTTACAGAAAATTTATATATATATATGATTTTATTTCGAAGCAAAAGGAAATTGTTTACTGGCGTTTCATACTTCATTCATAATATCCCAGATTAAATCACCTGTTTACAACTCTTGTCACAATGAATCAATGAGGCACGATTCATTAGAAAATGGAGGATCTAATTACAAACCAGAAACTCTTGAAGTTAAAACAAATTAAAAACTAGTATTTTCCACATGCAATGTTTGATTTATCTTACAAATTGTTATTTATCTTGTGGCACATAATGTTACTATCGTAGACATTATTTGCTATTAAACTTGTCCTCAGATTACACAATCAACTACTTTAAGGTGAAACTAGATCATTGCTCATTTAGTGCATGATATTGTGGCACAAAGAGATTTTTCTTAACTAAAAATTGCTCATGTTTAAAAGTGACAGCTCTTCCGTCTAACCCAGTCCGGTCAGCTTGTCTTGTAAGGCCTCTGGCAACAAAATGCTTTTCTTAGATGAACAGATAACTATTTAAAAATGTAAGAATGCATGAATTCCAATAATACCGAAGGAGGGGAGAATGACTATAGGTTGCCAGAACTTTTTGTGTTATAGCAGTAGCTTTAAGATGAAGAATGAAATAAATAAAGAAAATCTGCAAACGTTTCTTTTTACGAAACATTACTACAATATTGTCTATCTACTTTTTTTTAAATAAATAAAAAGTGATTGGATTTGCATTCTGAAATAAAGAGAACAAAAGAGAATATTGCGAGATGAGTTAAAACTACCCCCGTTTCAATAAAGAGCTGTATCTTTTAAAAACTTCAATTTTGACCGAACAAAGAAGTCTAGTTCCGATTCTCAAACTTCCTCTGGACTATAATATTCAAGTAATCCCCTCAGGGATTAACAACATATCAAATTATTGATTAGGGGGAATGCATATTTGTTACTAGAAAGTTCCACTCAACTCTATAAATTCAAACACAGCCTAAATAATAATAATAATAATAATGCGAAGAAAAAGAAGTTAGCTGCGATTCTAACAATCTCAAAGGTTCTGGTCTATTAATAGTAGTGTTACCACGAGACGAGACGAGACAGAGCTCTCGTAATGTAAATTATACAACATTTCGAGACGAGACACTCTCTGTATAAGAAATTCTCGAGGCGAAACAGCCTAAATCTCGTCTCGTTGGCATCACTACTTAATAGAATTTAAGCCACGCAAGCATATTTTTTCTAAAATATGTTGGCAACACTGATAAGTGCAGTGCTTAGGTTCGAGAAAATTAACAGTACTTCTGTCGAATAATGTTTATGCTGTGGTGTAGCTGAATGGAAGAAATTTGAATAATATATAGTTTTTAATACGCTGGCAACACTGAACTACTACATTAATCACGAATCTTTGCACTACGACCTTTGGAACGGCACCTCATTTATCGTAAGACATATTTTGGCATGGGCTGGCAACACTTGTAACGGAGTTTCTGGGGAACTTCAAGAGTTAATTATTATATTTCGCTTCTCTCCTTATAGAAGCGCTTATATTTAACTGTTAGGGAAATTTCATGTAAGTAGTCGGAGGGCAATCGCCCTGGCCTCGCACCTTAAGAAAGATTCCTCTGCTTGTATACACCATATTGTTTGCTAATATATTTCGTCCTTTCTCACAGACAATCGCTTAATTTAAACTATTATTGAATTTAGAAGTAAGTATAGTCGGGGCTAACGCCCGCTCCCTGCTACTTAGAAAGCTTTCCTGTGCAAACACACAATTGTTCGCTATATATTTCGTCTTTCTCGTAGAGAAATGCTTATCATCAACTATTAGCAAATTTTCATATAAGTATAAGGGAAAAGCCTCCTTGCCCCCCGACAACTTTCTTTTGTTCCTGCACGCAAGGGCGCCGATCCCGGAAAGGCTTTGGGGGCCTTGCTCCCCCAAGGTTGAAGTATTCCCCCCCTAATGAAAGGGGGGGCAAATGATAACGTCAAGTCGGTTCTCCTGTTTCTACAGTACATGTCATTCGTTTTACCCTTCTACTAAGGTTATTTCCCTTTGGTTAATCAATTTCATTGATAAATTCCTCCCTGAAACTCATGTGCTACAGTACTTATATAAATTACATCACATATAATACCTCTCCCCTGGCTAAAGGAGTTAATTCGTGCATTGCTTCTGTTGCTTCTGGAGTTTCATGCATAAAATCGATAAAGTTTATTTAGTAAAATAAAAAGAAAAGAAAGAATAAAAGAAAAAAATAGAAACATCATTTTCTGTCGCTTAAAGATCATTGATCGTGATTTTGTCATATAAAAGCATAATTTAAGAAAAAGTAAAATATACAAGAAAAATAAGCGACATGAAGAACTCACAGAAAAGTAGTAGACTTGCGCTAGAAAATATATCCTTGAAACTGCTGTTTGTATGCAATTATTGTTTACCATTAATACCGTGTTTTTTTAGTTTCTGATACAACCTATAGATAGGGAAAAAAATATACAGCGGGTGAAAATGTATTTGGACAAGTTCAACAAAGAGACTGTATCACAAGTAAGACGAGAAAAATTTCCAAATCTCTTGCACTTTTATGAAAATTTGAATGCCTTAGATAGAATACTGTAGAACTAACTACCACTCAATACACCTGTAAAGTAAGAGGCAATGAAAGAGTGACGACTACGTGCAATCATCGTAAATAAAAAAGTTTTTGCACTACCTCAGACTACTCTCGAAAGAAATGTACTAAGTATCCTTTTGTGTACATGAGCAGTCTACGTAGTGCATTCAAGCAATCCACATCGCGTCAGGCACGCCAACACCTGCATTTCGACGCTTTGACCGCTTCCTTCGATGATTTGCCGGATTCTTTCGACGTTATGACCGTTTTCCTTTTTAGACGATATGCCTTTCGAAGCTTTGACCGTTTTTGCTTTTCGACGCTTTGACTTCTTCCTTCCAATTTGTCCAATTTTTTTCGACGTTATGACCGATTTTGCATTTCGAAGATTTGCCTTTCAACGTTTTGACCGTTTCCATTTTTCGACGCTTTGACCGTTTCCTTCCATGATTTGTCCAATTAATTCGACGTTATGACCGAATTTACGTTTCGACGATATGCCTTTCGACGCATTGACCCTTTGTAATTTTCGACGATTTGACCATTTCTTAGTAGATTTGTCCAATTCTTTCGACGCTATGACCGTTTTTGATTTTCGACGATATGCCTTTCGACGCTTTGACCGTTTAGCGTTTCGACGTTTTGACCATATCTTTCGAAGCTTTGACCGTTTTTTCGACGATTTGTCCAATTTTTTCGACGTTATGACCGTTTCTAATTTTCGACCTTATGCCTTTCGACGCTTTGACTGATTAGGGTTTCGATGCTTTGGTCAAATCTTTCGACGCTTTGACCGTTTCTTTCGACGATTTGTCCAGTTCTTTCGACGTTATGACCGTTTTTGTTTTTCGACGATATGCCTTTCGACGATTTGGCCGGTTCCCGCGAATCTTGGTTCATACCCATAGCAAAGTCGTTATATTAACTGATACAGTCGTTCGTTCATTTTATTTGACATTTTATATTCAGTTTTTTATTAGTTGCTATGGTTACTGTCCGCCATAGTCGTCAGTCACGCTATACCCTCTAGCCACCGTCACTTTTGATGTTATGACTGTTAATTTTGAATTTTCGTGTTGAAAAAAGTATTTTGCTACAGAATTAAACCGACTTTTCTTGGAGGCTCTCGCCGCGGGCTTTGCTTGCGTTTTCAATGAGTAACCAATAGAAACTCTTTTTACACGTTCAACACATACTGAAACACATGTTTCATTTGGCTATTCTGGCCAAAATGAAAACCCGGCTTTATTTATTGGTTAAAAATTTATTTAACAAATTCAAAGGAATCAAACGACAAAAAGCGACGATTCAGGAAAGGAAGCGACCTTATCGAAAGTACTATCACAGGAGGGCTGGTGTGATCAAAGGAAACCAGCAGAAACATCAGTCATGCAGTTTGGGCAGTCAGGCCAGGCTCGAACGTGAAGACAATTAACTACAAACTAAACTATAACCATTTTCTTGGTTATTAGTTAATATTCGGACACAAAATCATTCTGCGATTTTATGTTAAAGCCCGGTATTTGTCTTAATTAATTTACAAGAAAGGTTATTACATTATGGAGACGTTTGATCAAACTGAAGACAGCTGATTTGAACATAAAGTCATCAATAATACTGGTGCTTTTCATGTACGCAGGTGCGTCCTTCGCCTGCGATTTGGTCCAGTACGCAGAAAGGGATTAGCGTCGCATGGTTCTATTGCCTAATAGATCAAAACGAAGCGAAGAACGTCATTAGCGTGTGTACATGAAAAACCGCTCTTTGTCTACACAACTTCTCAAATTCCCGACAAGTTGTGGTATTTTATGCATGTTGGCAACACTGACGAATCTACAACTACCACCAGCGAGGAGGGAAGATTCACTCCAGCAGTTAAATTGTCCTCTTTCGGATGTCGATAAAAAAAACTTTATTTTATATGGGCCAGTTTTAGTAACTTTGGACTTCGGCCCGTCACGATTTGCGTTTAGCTGTTAAGTGTTAAAATCCACACCCATGCCCCAGCCGGGACTCGAACCCGGGACCGTTGAGTCGATAGCCTACCGCCGCAGACCGCTCGACCACCCGGCCGGCTTTCGGATGTCGAGGGTGGAGATGCAAGATAGTTTGGGGAGAAAGGGGATAAAAGTACGTGAGGGACAAAGAAAACGGATAATGAGATCCTGGCGGAGGGAGCGCAATTAACTGCCATCTCTACTGTTTTCTTGCTCCGAAGGAATGGGGACACTCCTCCTTTCCTACCCTTCACCTGTCACTAACACGAGTAGCAGCACTGCTACTATTTCTCCGAAGTACAATAATTAAATGTGATCGTCTATTTGTCAACCCCTTCTCTTTTTGCATTGTCTACGTCGTGCACACTTTTTCTTAGATGGTGTAAGGTTCTTTCGGTCTTTTCTGGTCCGTTTATCTTTCTTTTTCCGTTTTTCACTTTTCTTTGCCTAGAAAAATAATTTGCTGCTCCTAATTGCAACTTGGTTCTAGATTACTTCCATTCTGTTGTACATATCAACACCAAACTTAGCATTTAGGTACTAAGAGAGATCGTCGGCGTGCATCTGGGTGCAGCAGTTGTCAATGTTGCCAATGAAATATGAAAATAAACAATGTTTCCAATTGTTTCCATTCCTTTCTACAGATGAGCTCCGAACTTGGCATTTAGATACTACGACAGATCAGAGAGGTACTTTGGGCACCGCATGTGTAATAGTTGTAAGTGTTGACAACCATTTTTTTAAAATCTTATTTCAAATTACTTCCACTCCATTAGACACATCAGCATTAAATTTGACATTTAGATACGGGGTGATTAGAGAGGTGTTCTAAGCGCCAGAGACGTGACACTTATCATTGTTGCCAACCAATTTGAAGAATCCAATATTCCGAATTGCTTCTGTGTTATTAGACGTATTCGCACAAAACTTGGCATTTAGGGAAGTGGGGAGATAAGAGAGGAACTCTGCACCCCGCTGCGTTATAAGTGTCAGTGTTTCCATCGATATTTACAATATATATATATATTTCTAATAGTTTGCTTATCACTAGTCAGATCAGCACCAAACCTGTTAGTTAGGTCTACTGGGATATATCAGAGAGATACTTGATGTGTCGCGTTTGATACATGTATCAGTGTTGACAACCAGTTTCCAAAATTTCATATTTCTTCCATTGCAACATATTGTTGACCCTCTATACTGTTTGAATTTAGTGTTCTTGAGGAGTTGGTCCAAACAGTAAGGCGTTGGCTTTCTAACTGCGCGACACATGTTCAAATCTCTCTACAGTCTAAACATTTGTTTTACCAGTACCGCATCAACACTGAATAATCTGTTGATTTTAACACACAAAAAAGGTGTAGTCACGCTGGGACACCGCTTTGTGTTGAATTAACAGTTATTTTTACTCTGTAGGTGTACATTTTTAGAATAAAGCATTCTTATTAGTTATTATCGACGAAATTACTAACATAGTCTTTGGCTATCATAGCATCAGGCTGGAGCATGGAAATTTTAAGGGGTCCAGGTGACGAAAGCTCCGTTTCAAATAAAAGCTGACTTTTTTATACGACCAAGAGTATCTTAGAGTCGAAAATATTTTAGAATGAACCCGCCCCCTAGTCTTCCCCATAGGCACGTTCTTGATTATGTCTTTGCATACAATTGTCAAATCAGCTGCTTGAAATTTCTTCAATTCCGTGTTAAGTGATTACGTAAATATGATCCGTGTTAAATGTACCTATTTTCCCATTTTTGTTTTTCATAAAAATTACCCTGTAAATTTACGGAGAAAATTTTTTTGGTGATAAAATACTGAAGTTTGTTTCACCATTAGTTTTAGTCAGATGGAAATTACATCCTAATGAACATGGTTTATGCGAAGTATGGTGCGTCATAATGAATGTTTCTTATGACGAAACACATCACGTATATCGTCATCCACTGTTAATTTACTTTCATGGGGAATACAATTTAAAAAAAATCTTAATTTATAGGATACAATGTTCAGATACTGTATAGCAGTTGGAGCTACCACCAGTAATTAGAATTTCAAAGTACCATACCTTGATAAGGATCAGAATCAATAAATGGAAGGTAGCGGTTTACAAAAAGGAAAACTGATTCCCGAAAAAGAAAAAAACAGGAAGAAACATTTTTTTTTTAATTTTCCGTGATACTTCGGAAAATAACGTTTTTTTGTCAGTTCGATGTAGCTAACATTATTTGAGCATTAATAAATAGTTAAAATGTTTGCTTTTGGTACAAATATACGTTTTGAATAATAAAATCTGTATTGGAACTAAAAAAACTGTGTTCCATAAATGCATATTAAATCTATTCCAGTTTCCAGCCAGTGCCATATAGGGCTATTGCATTACGATGGGATAATCTAATGCAGAAAAAACTTATGCTTTTTGCTCCATCTTAATAACTATGCGAAAATTAAGGTCTTAAAATATATAAATTTTACCAAAAGCCAAGAATAGTCGTGTGTGATGAAAGTAAACAATCCCTTATAAACATAATAAACCCGTTCGATCTCTGAACAATTTCAGGGTGAAACAAGTAGTATGTGAAAGCTACTGATAACTTATTTTGGAAATTACTACAAATACAGTGCTTTCAAATACATTAAATACAATGCCTAATATTTTAGGAGCACTTTTGCATAAAGGAAAAACGTATATAAGAATGCCATATTAAATGGATTTTAAAAATCTGGTTGTTATACAAACTAATGTTTTAAAGGCCGAAATAAAAAACGCAAATTTTGAAGAAAAAGAAACAATAATTTTTTTTTTCATGAAGCAAATAAACCGTGATTAATGGAGCAGTTTGCTTTGGTGGCTGAATGGGCAGAACCTTCTCCCTTGATCAGTTCTGAAAGATGCCTCAAAACAGCATTCAGATGCTTGACAGTTGCTGAAAAGCAGGCAATCTATTTAGATCCACATTTCCTTCTTCAATTTTCTCATGCGCTTTTTCTTTATAATAAAGAATGTTTCCTTCAGTCGTTTCTAGAGGAATCCATAACATCACAGGACATATTAACATCGTGTAGAAACAAATTAAGAAAGAGTTTTACAAGAGACTACAAAAGAGCAAGATACAGACTACTAAAGTTATTAGATATTTTGCAGACCAACATAGATGTTGAAGAAAATGGCATTCAATGAAAGGCAAATTTCTTACACTGCAGTGACTAGGTAAGTTAAGTACAATTATCCTGGAATTCTTCTTTCAAAAGCAGTATTTTGTTTTAATTCGAGCATGCTGGTTGTAAATTTACCTATTTTCGTGTATAAAAAATATTGACAAGCTCTTTTAAATAATTAAATTCTATTGTGTAGATCTTTTAAGTCAAGCTATTTTCTTATACAAGATTTATTTAATAGAGTATAAATAATTTGAAATGAGAAATTTCAGAACTTATCGGTACTTCAATCTACTGACAATCCTGTCACTATCCAGCTGTGGTCTTAAAACGATCGGTGGGCTGTTGTGAATTTACTTTCACATCATCACTACAAGCCACGCAGCTAAAGTACTGACGAATTACTACAGTTTATCGCTCTTATTACTTTGATGTGACAACATTTGGAATACATCCCCGTCTGTGGTTCGCCAGTAGTCAGTGAAAATGGTAGTTCATTGTGCTTTACCTGTCGCAACTTAGTTTGGAATTTGTTTGATAAACCGACTTTCCTGTAACTAATAAAACGTGCTAAAACATATTTAGAAGGCTGTAACTAATATTAGCGAAAACTTTATGTAATTGTCATATGATTTTTATAATTAAATGCATCTACGTTTGCTAGATATTTAAAATAACGTTGGCAACGAGCAATACTGTGAAGATGTTAGGTGACAATTGGGCTGTTAAGGATTTTCCTTGGATCTTACATTTCAGTGTAAACAAATCAATGACGAATTTTTAATTTTTAAAGGTATCCTTCCTATATTAAGGCAAACCAGCCTAAGGCAAAGTTTTCTAAAGGTTTAAATTAAAAATGCCTTCTGATAATTTACAATATACTTAGGATCAGGTAAATTGAAGCAACTGGTAAACTATTGGTTTAAATTTTAATTTCTCAACAATGCGAAATTTGTTTTACTGCAATTGTAAATGTGAATACACGATATTTCCTATTTAACTTTTAAGCTTTGTGCTAGCCTTCACTGTTGTTTAGAATTCAATGTATTTACAACATTAATGGAAACATGTGTTATTGCAGCTGGATAAAATACTAGTTTATAATGTTTATTGCAATCTATTATGTATTTGGTTTGAATTATTAATACATTGTCTAGAAAACTGTCAACAAAGTTAAGGAAATGACTCTAAAATATCAAATTTTATCATTTGAGATTTTCTACAACAAATTTGCATTAACAGAAAGAGGAATTAATGAAAAATAGCCAGAAATAATTACCTTTGGTATCTCCGTATTTACTGCAAATTCGATCGTATAAATTGCGGGATGTATGAAAGTATGTAATACACTGATTATCTTCAAGTAACTTGGCTTTATGTTATATCCTATTTATCAGAATAATTTTATTCTTTCTGATGTCACTACTAAATGTATTTCGTGAAATACTGGGATATCGTTATTTTCCCTGAATATCTTGTTACGTTAATTTTGAACATTCTGTTAGAACATTTTTATAAGAGGATGGAATTTAGGATTTGTGAAAGGAGATCATCAACAAAGGACGCTCCCGGTGTTGTAGAGCTCTTAGCTAACTACATTATTATTATTATATTATCACGGAACTTTACGAGCTGATTGTGCGCTTTGACTGAATTTATCTTAATTAATTTTGTAGTTTTTTTGAAATAGGCTAAGATTTCCTGGAGAATCAAAACCTTCGTGTAGTTCCAATAACAAGGTAATAAATAAGGTTATATGATAATAAATTCAAAATCAATTTACACGATGCTTAATGGCGCGTAGTAACAGATGTACATGCTGTGCAACATGTGTCCCGGAAATCATTGTGATTATGCCATTCAAACGAGAAAAAAAAGTTAGTTTTGAGGTAATTCCGAAATCTGCTTAGTATCGCTGATACAGGCGCACAGTTAGGGCAACAAATGGCGTCATGTCCCTACAAGCAATATATTAAGCGGGGCTGCCAAGCAAATCAGAATGGAAGTAAGACCCAACACATCTACTTAAAGAATATGATTGGCGAATGCTGCTTATAGGAGATTTATATGCTTGCCGTATTTATCATCCTAGTACCAACTGGGTCACTGACACTCATATCTGAATTCACATGACTCTATATATGCAAGATTTTTTTTCAAGGATTATGACATCAGTTTCCCTAAAGATTGAATTTGGAGAATATGTTCATGTTTGTTTTTCCTAGTAATATTCTACATAGTATAATATCATCTGGTATCTAGAACCAGCCGATGTTTTGCGCTTACTATCCATTGCTTCTCGTGTTAATCTAGGCCAACTGATATTTTTCGCATAACAAACATTGCATCTTATGTTAAGAGAACGCTACTTTGTCTCTCTCAAATATATGCGTCCTTTCATTTGTATATGTATACTATCATATTGTTTATTTGTTCTACTACTGTTTCTCATTTTATGAAGATTTTACTCCTAATTTAGTGCATGTGTTATTTGCAACGGGCATTCTTGAGTGTTGTGTAATTTGGCACGAAGCTTCTTTTACATATGATGCAAATTATATCCACGTCCTGTACCTATGTAGTAAATGTAGCATGCGACTGTCGCCAATTTTCTTAGTGGCGATATGATGGCTCGGCCACTTAAGTGAAAGTGAAATTGCAGAAAAAATTCCTGAGGAAGTGCTAATATCAGACTGATAAAAATGGAAGTGATTATGTCTCTTCCATGGATGACAACTAGGAGCATAATGTTCATTATTCCAACTCTTCTTCTGAAAATGAGGACAGAGTCGTTGATGAGATTACCTACAATCAATTCTCGTCTTTCCCTGTTACCTCTTATTCTTCCAAAATGACATAGAAGTTTGACGGGTAAAAACCTTATGCAGGCCCTTGCAGTAGAAGCAGGAGGTGCAACGTTCTAAAAAAATCAACCAGCACCGATTCGATTCGTCAACAGAGGATGCACTAGCGACAGCTCCTCTTTCTTACTGTACTTTCCACGCCAACTGTTAGAGCATATATGCAAGCAGATCAATCAAGAAGGAAGACTAGTCTAGAAGGATAGCTGGAAGGATATGGACGAGAACTGAAAAAAAATCGTCGAAGTTCTCATTCTGATTAGCGTATATAAATCAAAGAATGAAGACATACAACAACTTTAGGGTCGAGAAAATAGCAGAACCTTATTCAATCGCATAATGAGTCCTGAAACTTTCCAGTAACTAATTAGGGTTCTTCGATTTGACGATGTCACATCCAAGAGAACCCATTGATACCCTGACAAGCTGGTACTTATAAGAAACTGTTTCGAAATGGCTGCGTGACTGGAGCTAAAATGATGAGTATTGAGCAACTCTTCGAAACCTGGATAGGATGCAACCAAGATCTGGGTCACTGTGAGTCAACCATTAGTTATACCTGAAAAATAGACATTGATATAGAAATGCAGCTAGACGAACAAAGGAAAGAAAGCTTGAAAATAAATCCATGGTGAATATGGAAGAGGAGCTGCATAATTCTGGAATGAATATCACGTGCAACATTTCTTTACATGCCTGTTCCTGGTCAGGTTGCAATTGCAGAATTATTGTTGTAGAAATTCTTTGTTGCATAACCAACAGGAGTCAGAGCTATTCTCAAAACTAGCATACATTCAACGAATTATGTATTTATTTGTTATGAATTAGAGAGAATGTCATTGAAACCCCTGATGGCTATGATTAACCATGTAAACACTGCAGTATAAAGTAATAGACGACTGAAGTGTTCGAAGTGGTCACAGATGTCAGGTCACGGGACGTAGTTAGATTTCCCCGTTTGAGTCCTGACTGGAAATCAACTTTCTGACATTTGAAGATACAATACAAATGCTTAATGGAAGAGAGATATGGGATAAGGTTCTTGGTTACTTCAAAGTGTGTGTGGTCTTTTTTGGAAATCACTAGAAAGCAATGTCACACACTTATTAATAATTATGAATGAAAAGGAAAGAAATAAGAATGAACAATATTCCAAACACATTTACGCTTGATCGTCCTCGTGCAAGTTGTACGGTTCGATTATATCCACATAGCACAGGTAGTATCCCTGGAATATCCTACGAATATCCTTTTGGGGATATTAGAATATCCTTAGGATATTCTAAAGTGATCCCTGATATTTTCGTAGGATATCCTACGAATATTTGAATGTCCGAGATGAGCGCATATCCTAGGAATATTCCTGGGAATATGCTACCCATATCCTACAATATGCCTAGAACATTCTAGGACTATTATTAAAAGCTCTGAAAAATATCCCTAGAATATTCTAGGAATATTCGTAGGATGTTCTAAGAATATACATAGGATATTCTAGGAGTATTCCAAAGATATGTTAGGAATATGTTTAGGATATTCTAGGAATATTCGTAGGATATTCTAGGAATATTCATACAATATTCGTACGATATCCTAGGAATATTCTTAGGATATGCTAGGAATATTCGTAGGATATTCTAGGAATATTCGTACAAAATCCTAGGATTATTCTTAGGATATTCTGCGGATATGCTAGGAATATGTTTAGGATATTCTAGGAATATTCGTAGGATATTCTAGAAATATTCGTACAATATTCTTGGAATATTCGTACGATATCCTAGGAATATTCTTAGGATATTCTGCGGATATGCTAGGAATATGTTTAGTTTATTCTCGGAATATTCGTACAATATTCTTGGAATTTTCCTACGATATCATAGGAATATTCTACGGATATGCTAGGATTATGTTTAGGATATTCTAGGAATATGATTAGGATATTCTAAGAATATACATAGTATATTCTAGGAATATTCCTACAATATTAGTACAATATTCTAGGAATATTCTTAGGAAATTCTACGGGTAAGCTAGGAATATGTTTAGAATATTCTAGGAATATGCGTAGGATATTCTAAGAATATAAACAGGATATTCGTAGGATATTCTAGGCATATTTTTAGATGTACCAGGGGTATATGTAGGTTATTCTGATAATATAATTAGGATATTGTAGGAATATTTGTAGGATATTCTAGAATTCGTTTAAGATATTGTAGGAATATGCGTAGGATATTCTAGGGATATGTTAAGGATATTCTAGAAATATGCGTGGCCTATTCTACGAAGGCCTTTAAAAGTCGATATTCTGAGAATATTCTACAAATATTTGGGTGTTTATATTTTGATATATAATTAGAGAGCAACTTTGGCTCAGGTCGAGATAGGGCAAGAATATGGAAAAATAGTGGTTCAGGGCTTATTTTGAAAATACCATCCGGACATCAACCTGATGTGACTGAAGACAAGTCTTAGAATATTCAGTCAGGATAGCTGGCCGTTTGGATCGATCCCAGTGGCCAGCCATGGACTTCACTTGTTAATCTAAACTGTGTCCTCCGTCACGCTAGGCTAATGTAGAGATGCTTTAAAGAAAGATCTGGTGGACTACTTTCCCACATCTTAGCCAACGTTCCCTACAGACCATAACGTAAAGTTCGAAATCTAAACCTACAAAACATACCATAAATACTCAGGATATCATTTACCAAGAATGTGCTACGGATATTGTTGCTGTGTAGCGTCGGACATTTGAGGAGGTAACGTCCAAAACGCCACAAGTCCAGGAGCTCACACCGCACATGTACAAAGTTTAATTGCATTTCTCTTTTCAAATAGTTCATGAAACAAATTGAATAAAGCTCACTGAAAGGTTCATACTTCAATTTTCATCAATTAGTATTACACATTAGAGTTTCTCCAAACAAAACGATTTTTTTTTACTTCTGAAACATTTGCTTAAATAGACGTTTCGAATTTTGGATGTTACCTACTTATTGGAAAAATATTCTACGCATATTTACACAAGCTACAATAAGGACAATAGTAACAATAATAATGACGATGTTCAGCCAAAGGCTGCTCTAGCAAGCATCCAGAATATCGTAGCGTGCTCCGAGAATATTCTTGTTATAGGTAAGCGCAAAAAACTCTATATTCGCAGAATATAGCTACAAGAATGTTTGAGACCTGTCTTGAATATACGTAGAATACTATAACAAAAAATATCGGGAGCAATACACAAATGAAACTTTCTTTACACTTATTGAATCTTGTTCTATTTAAAAATATCTTTACATCTTTCCTTGTGCATGTTTTCTTTTCAGATACTTATATTGTTGTTTCCAGAGATTTTCAGCCTCTTCAGAATTGTCCCAGTGCATGCCCTGAAAGAAAAAAAATATAAAAAATTACTTATACATATAAATATTCTGAGAAATGAAATTAGTGAAAATTTTGAAGAATAAAATTAGTAAACAAAGAATAAAGAATTCAAACCCAATCTTCTGCTTACGAATATATAGCAATTAATGAACACTTGACTATGTATACTTTCCAATTACATGAAATCCATTGTTTGATGCATTTGAGCGGCTCGGTGCAGAAATGGTGTAACCCACACTACAAAATCTCTTCTAAAGAAACAAGTTACAGATACGTGGTAAAGCCAGCATTAGTGCCAACAAAACTATTGAAGGCACTTAAGGTGATATTTCGGCACATAATATCTTTGCTGTTTATATGCATCTCAATTTCAACTAAACGCAAAAGGGAAAAACCATTTGTGGTTTACACCATTTCTGCACCAAGCCCCCTCATTTCAGGATCAACTTCAATTTACCAGAAGGAGGGGAGAAAGGTACGTTTCACACAAAAGCACCAGAATAAACTGAAAATGCCTTTTCATGTTGTTGAAACAGGATTGTAAGTGTAGGTGCAAAATATTTATATCGCAGACAGCTTGGTTCACGACTCATGGCATACAATTGTGCAAGTTACCAATAATTATTGTAATAACTTGTAGCATAAAACGCCGATATCTCCGAAAATAGGAAAGGTAGAGAGCTTTCATTGTAAACAAAATAGGTAATTAATTTATAAGGTAGTACTCGAAGTGGTTTAGAAAAGGCAAGAGAAAGCTCGCACCTTGTGATAGGTGATTCTCATTTAAATAGATAATGACATGGATCAATAATAAACAGGTATTTACGAATGCTGATTCCAAAATTTAAAAAAGGGAAATGCGTTCCGCGCCACCCCACCCCACCCCACTTCAAATTATGCTACAAGGTTGAACTTAAGGAGGAAAACGGTTTTCCCCAAAATTTCGAAAATTTTCAGTGTTTCACCGTGTAAGATATTTTCTCTAAAATTCCTTAAATTGATGTCTTCAACGAAAGTGTAACTCAAATATGAAAAAAAAGCTTCAAATATACCTAAAGCATGGTGTGAGTCAATACAAGCCTAATTTCTTATTTCAAACAATTTCCTCACTAAACTTTAACACGAACAAAACATTACTTTATACTCTCATAACGTCAAGAAAATTTTCAAAAAAAAATTACTATTGCACTATGTTTTTTTAAATTTGTCTTTGTGATAAAGTTATGTGATTTACTTTACTTACACAAACAGTTGATAGGGTTTCTAGTACCCTTCCTTTCTGAGACATTGGTGTTTCAGTTCCTTTCTTTTCAAGAAATGGAAATTTGTACACGAATCTTTGAAACTGCACGGATCACTTCGAAAATATTTTGAACTTACACTTAAAACCTTGATTGTAATCTACATAACTATAAAACTCCTTATTTTTGTGTCTTTCTATCCAGGAGGTTTTAAGGCACTTCCCGTTGGCCTAGAATGCTGAAATTTGTCATGAAGATTCGTAGTCACGTCAAAATTTCGTGCAAAATCTAAAATTTGCAAATATTCCCTTAAGTAGCCCCAAAACACACGAACAAATATTGAATTCATTGTTAATAACAATAAAATAAATAAATTGTTAACTTTCTTAATTTCGAGCAATAATGTGAATTAAATAAATAGCTTAGAAATTTTAATTGCAATTTGAATGGTTACAAACCAGAAATTCATTGATACAGAGTGGGTGGGTGTAATTCGGAAACCACTTGAGCTAGAAACAGTATTCGGCATGAACATTCTTCGCTTCAATATATTAGCAATAGCTCTCTTAGCTTTTCGTTTCAACACCCTTGGGGATGAGGCCTTAACGAAAGAAATATGAGAAGTCGAAAACTGCTAAACTTACAAGCTTTAAATTTGGAAAGCGTGTTCCTTCCGACATAATGTTATTTCTATAAATGAAAAGCAGATACACTTGTAAAATGTTTTAAAATATAATTTTAATGCGAAAACTATCTCAAACACTTCGTAATATCTTCAGATCAACCACGTATGATTTTAAAAATGCTCTATAATTGTTCATTGGCGTAACCAATTATATTTTATTGTGGATTATTGACATGTTTTTTAAAAAAAACTCTTTTTTGTGTGGTTGATTTCGCTTCTTTAATTGTGGTTTGTTCGGTGTTTGAAAAGTTTAGCTGTATAATTAATAGACAAAGATGAATGTTTGTTCATAAAAGTGCGAAACGCCTCAAATCACTTTCAACTAAAAAAGACATATTCAATTATTTTTCCGCTTTATGTACCTTTACCGTGGCTTAGATTTGGACACTTTGTATTTTAGTTATAATTATTCAAAAAGTATATTATTTATTAGATTCACAATGGGTTCGTAGCAAATTATTTTGTCGAAATATTACTAAATCACTTTACTATGATGTAATATCTTATCATTATTTACAAATTAGCAACAACTGTTGCGCTAACATATTGTTTTCAATGAGACTGTGGCTTTTGGGTTGTACTTCAAGCTTTGTGTTTCCATTAATAAGAATATATTTCGGTACGCAGGTAGATACTAAAATACTCGAAAAGAGAGCGAGAAATATTTTATGGGTGTCCTGCAGATATTGGATGGGTGTTCTGGAGATATTTGATAAGTGTTTTGGAGATATTTGTTGGGTGTCCTGGAGATATTTGACGGTTGTTTAGAGATATTTAATGGGTGTCCTGGAGAAATTTGATGGGTGTACTGGAGATATTGGATGGGTGTCCTGGAGATTTTTGATAAGTGTCTTGGAGATATTTGATGGGTGTCCTGGATATATTTGATGTTTGTTCGATATATTAGATGGGTGTCCTGGAGATATTTGATGGTTGTCCTTGAGATATTTGATAAGTGTCCTGGAGATATTTGATCGGCTTCCTGGTGATATTTGATGGGTGTTTTGGAGATATTTTATGGCTATCCTGGAGAT
>JAGDQP010024807.1:0-27545 GCA_022664845.1 Lepisma saccharinum
GGGAGCAGTAGACCAACTCCTCCCTTCGGGGAGAGGCCTCATCCAGTAGTGGATTGAATATGGCTGTGATTTATTATTATATATATATATATATGGAGAGTTTAAATCAAGCCACGTTTCAAAACTCATTGATTTATGTTTGTTTGCAACAAAAACTAGTTTAGTTTTGACAGGATTTCTCTTTTCGTGTAAACCCAAGAATTTGTTTTTCTTAACTTTAATTTAAAACAAATATCTACCAGCCACAAAATCTCTACAGTACCTTGAAGCTACTGGCCAGCGCGGTATGTTCTCTTATCCTGTGAACGCTGACATGGAAGTTACTATCTCAGTGTTTTCCTTAAAGAAAATTCTTAAATATGTCACGAGTGCTTGGCGTGAGCGGGACTTGAACCCGCTCTGCTTCTTCGGTACTTATCCGAACTCAGTATCCATGGCCATTAGACCACGAGAGCTGGGCACTTTAGTTTTTATTGCAAATATTGATCTAAGTGTATTTAAGGAAGAAATCCTGAAAAAACAGTTGTTTGAGTCAAAAATGAAGTCGAATTGTGAACAACATGTACAGGTGCCAACCAAGTACAGCGTTTTGAATAAAAAAGAACTAACAGTAACATCGTATTTTCAAACACTGGTTTTGAACAAACAAACAAAACTCAAACACAGAGTTTGAACAGAAAATTGAAAACAGCATACCGCATTATAACTTTTTTCAGTGTTCCATTTAGAGGGGCGAGGGTGGGGGTGGAAGATGAAACTCCATCGGGACCCATTTCGCAACATCCATCTAAATGCACGAGAGTTTCATAATTTTTCCCCCTTAGGTGGTATTTTCAATTATATTTTTCGGGTCATTCTCATCGTTCTTTCGTTTTCACTCTCTGCCCCACTAACAGATGGCACCATTAGTTTAAAATCGACCGAAAATCCTTCTCCCCTGACCCTTCATGTATAAACCTTTTTCAAGTTCCTAGTCTTCTCATGAAAGAAACTTAAGTCTGCTATGTACACTGTGTGTCATGTGCGAAAAAAAAAAAGTAGTATACGGTAAGTATTCTTGCAACCTCAGCAGAGAATAAGTTTCCTTACTCATATTTCTGAGTTCATTTTTTTTATTTCCATTTAAATACTAGGCTGTTTATGATAACTCATTAGCTGGTTGAATTGGATTTATTTATGGCCTTTAGCCATCTCAGGCTTAGCCCGAGATAGGGTGGGAGGAAGATGTTTGAAGGTAGTCGGCCAGGGTCTCGCTAGTAGGTACTATCCCGACATTTGCCTCGTTTGACTGAGGGGGAAAAAACGTGGAAAACTTTCATCTGGATAAGTGGCCGCTGCAATCGTTCCCAGGACCTTCCGATTGATGAAACCAATACTGTACCAACTGACCTACGGTCGCTCGGTTCATTAGGTAGTGTTTAAAAAATTAATATTAGCCATATCAGCATTCACCTGGTAAGGGTTTCAGCGGCACATATGTAAACTGTTACATTCTATATTGAAGTTTTGAATCTATAACCTTTAGGCATCTATAGCTTAATCCGAGATATTGTAGGGGAAAGGATGCGAGAAGAAGTTGCCCAGGGTCTGATGTTGAAGGCATCATTCAGCATTTACCTAGTGTGACAGCAATTAAACTGATGGTCCGCTTCTATCAAACGCAGAGACTCCCAAATGTGAAACGAACGATCTATCAACTGAACTAAGGCTTCTAGGTTGGTATTCAATTGAATTTTATTTAAGGCCTTTAGTCATCTAATACACAGGCTGGAATAGGGGGGGGGGAGGATTCGGGAAGGTGTCGGCCAGGGCCTATTGTTGAAGGTGCCATCCCGGCATTTGCCTGGTATGACTGAGGAAAAACTCTGGGAAAACTTCAGTCAGGATGGTCGGTCGCTGAGTTTTGTATTTAAGTGATATTGTGAGTTGTATTTGAATATTTTAATTACTGCTGATGTCCTCACATTTAAAACTGTGCCAAAGTAAACATTCTGACTTGAAGAGAATATTTTTGCGTTATTTCGTTTGATTTGTAAGGGCTATAGTAAAGAAGTAATTTAACTGCCTGAGTGTCAATGTTAGTAAACAACATCCTATTTTATTTTATTTTGCAGGATCTGGAGTTCGAGTTTGCTTCCCTGGCCAAGACTGACAGGTAAATAATTATTGCCTTGGAATAGGAATTCTTCTTTCTCTGTGGTTCTTGTGAATGTGTATCAAAATGAAGTACCTGAAGTTTTGACAGTATTTTAGCCGAGAAATTAGAATACACGTAATTGCATAGGCGTATTACGTCATCAATTACAGGTATTCTAATTTCTCAGCTAAAATAAATGTAAAAATGTCTGATATTTGCTATACATTCACAAGTATTATTGGGGCAACTTTCGAAAATGTCATTGTTGTTTGTCATTTGTCCAGTATCTTTAAAAATATGAAAACTCACACACACACTCGCACCTTAGGTACTGATGCCTCCTCTTAACACAAGTATTGCTTTTCACACGAGTGTGAATCATTGAAGCTCGTATTCCACTAGATTTTCTAAAAATGAAGTTGTATTTTTGTGGGAGCTCAGTTGAGCGCTACATTCAAAGAAGCTATTATTTGGTTTTCGCTGCGCAAGCACAAGACCAGACATATTTTTCTGGTGTATTGCCCATTGTTCAAATAATAGCCCATTTTAAGCTTGACGTCACACATCACGCTGCTGGTGAAAAGAGATCCAGAGAGGGAGAAAAATAGAACGTCTGGAATTGAGAATAGTGTATTGCACTCAAAAGATAAAACTTAGTTTCATTTTTGACCTGGCAGTGGATATTGACACGCCTTGAGAAGTAAAATATTTTCCCCCTTTTCTAGCGTTCATTTTATGAATTTAATCGTTCTTCTTAGTTGTCAGCAAACGTGTTCTAGTGACAGATCAGCTCTAGTGAAGCTCGGTTAGGATCAGTCTCTCTGAGGAGGCACGTAGCCAGGATTCTTTTTCAGGGGGGAAACTCCAGCGTGGGTGCGGATATAAAAGATGCATAATTAAATACGACCAAAATTATTTAAATACTAATTTTACATAAAAATTAAAATTTCGAGGCAGACGTGTCTTTCCTTGCTATTGTGCACCAATTACTAAGTGCTACACAGTTCGTACTACACAAACTATACTTGCTCCGAATAGTCGGTATGCTAGAAGTTCAATGAATAAACTGCGGTGCACGTTAGACAGTCTTTTATTAGTTCAAACCTAGATCCATATTATCTATACACATACATAATACATCTAGTTTGGCCAGTGCTCGAAGTGGATTAGAAAAGGCGATGGAAAGCATGGAAAAGTGGGCTAGAAAAGGGCGATTGTGGCGACGATTGCCTATTGAAAGTAAGGACAATGATCTCCCATTAATAAAAAGGTAGGGGTACGCCTAATCCAAAATGAAAAAGGGCACGGCGTGCCCCCTCGTGCCTTTCCCTACTTCGAGCACTGAATTCGGTTGTAACATAGTTGTCTTATGCACCTGATTGTAAACCACCACAGAACACTATATCAGGAAATATATCGAAATATCAGCACTAAATTCCATAGTGAACTATGGATTACTAATTTTTCGTAATATTGCGGTTCAAAATAGAAAATGTACACTATGTAATGAACTACTCATGCGTAATCTTCCCCAGTTCTAGTACAGTTCTCTCTTACACTGCTCTGCCTACTGACAGGTTGAACTTTGTCTGAGACTGCGTCTCGTCGTTGCTGTAAATTTGTGATTAACGTTGTCATAATTTTTACGAGTGTTTTGTGATGACTTGAGTTGTTTATTCTGCAGATATTATTCTTTCTTACATTATTATTGCATTCTTTTCTTTAGTTCACAATGGTTCATGGTGTCGTCAAATCTTGCAATGTTAACTCATTTCCCGACGTCATTTAATGATAAAATTTTGCATAGCGACGTAAGTCGGATGACAATACAATATTCGATTGTTACTTTCATATATTTATATATTTTAAAAGAATATTTTAATATTTTTTTTTTTTAAATATGGACCGTAAATACTAGCCTGCAACGCTGAAGAGTTTGACGGGTTGCAGAACACTTTGGGATTTGGGATGCAAATCATTAGCTGGGGAAAAATCCGAACACCGAAGTAATAACTGGAAAGCTTTTCAAAGTAATACTTTTCTTAAACAATTCATAGTAAAAAGTAAAAAATAATTTTGTTTACGCATGACTAAAAACAAAAAGCATGGGAGACTGCAATTCAAGATATTACAAAATGACTGTATTTGAAAGCGCGCCCCATACTTTTCTTTTCAGTCATGCATAAACAATTTTTTTTTTTACTTTTTAGTACGAATTGTTTAAGGAAAGTATGTTTTAAAAGTTTTTTTTATTGTTCTTCAATATTTCAACATTTGTGTTGTGGTATTCATGGTGTATAGGATATATTGTACATTACCTATATACAATCTACATTTTTTTTTATTTTTTTTTTAGGAGAGATAGGTAGAAAAGTATAGCTAAGCGAGGTGAAGATGCAACAGATTGTGATAGAATTAGACAATTGCTTGAAACATCGGACACACTACTGTGAAAGATATTAAAAGTGATAACGAAGGTGATGCTGTGTGTGTCCCAAATCTGTGTGTTCAGTGATTTAAAAGGTGTAAATATTGATGAGACACAGATACAAAGTTTACAGAGTTATAACTTTTCAAACCCTAATTTTAACATTTCTGCCTAACTTACATTTATTCGACCAAAAAATCATTCAATTGTCATCATCTTTATATATATATCGCATCTTTATAAACTTCCTTTTTATAAATAAGCACGTTTAACATTTATTTACGAAACTTTTGTTTCTATTTTTATTTTCTCCTACAGCATTCAAATATTATGTGTAATTTTGGTTTGTAGAAGCATTTGCAGAAATATTAAAATTGAGATGGTCTTCATAATAACTTACGAGACAGTAGAATTTCGTGAATAAGGGTGTTTTAAGTTCGTGGTGAGTGCAAGGCATTCAAAATTTCTTGAATGGCGTTTTAAACTTTTAGAAATAAACCTTGCACTGATGCATTCTGCTAGAAACCTTAAAATATTTTTTTTACATACTTCTTACACACTTGCAAAAACAGGTATCAGAATTTAAATAAACACATGCACAACTATGAAGGAATTCCTTTCTTAATCATTCAGCTCAATTTTCATAGGCATATGATGAGCACAGTTCCAAATTTGTCATGGTCAAGATTGTTCGATTGTTGAGCAACGCACAGAGGAACCTTTGAAATAATCTCTCACATCAGGCTGCATTTGAAACTTTGCCTTCCTCTTTCCGATAGCGAAATTTACGGTGGCGTGATATCTCACGTGTTCGACTTGTTTCACAAAGGTTTTCACGGCAAATACCGTCGAACGCACACAATGAATGGCTTTGTGATAATGTAGTTATTTTCCCGCTAGATGGCAACCACGTTCGCAAAATTGCTGCTATTAATGGAGCATAAAGTGCTCCATTCTAACATTCTCTGTGCTACGGCAATCCGATGATAGGTTCTTCAAGACTAATTATATTTTTTCCAATTGTTAGGCATTACTTTTTTTTCAATGAATCAATAAAAATGGTATAATTTTGTAAGTAGTGCTCAGAAATCCAGGATGGAAGCAAAATGGCCATATTTCGTGAGTTAAAAATTACATTTTCACAAAGTGTTAACAGCCATCTATCTACTCCATACGATTTCTTGAGTGTTTAAAATTTTTGCGAATTCGCAAGTCGCGAAATTCTACTGTCTTTACTCAGGACTAACAATATTCACTATTCTAGATAATTACACATCAATAGTGTGCAAGAAAGCTAAAAAACAAAACTCAGCAGTAAAATGTACTTGGGTTTTGCATTTACTTTTCTTACAGAAGGTTTAGTAATCTAATAAATATCAACAATTGTCAACTAATCAATGTAAGAAACAGTCTACCTTACAAATCAGTAATAAGTATTCATTCTTACGTTGCTCAGATGTATGCATATCTACTTAAGCACTTATTGTCCAGTTATAAACAATTTTGACTCTTGTCACCCCGATTAAATACATCTTAAGTAGGCCTAAGCTTTCTGTAATCAATTACCTCTAGTTCTTTCGAAGGTAAAATATTTTATTTCTCCATCTTGATTCAAAATATTGATGTCCGAAAGCCCTAGGTTTGGTTCAATTGGAAGGGATTCGGAAAGATGTCGGCCAGGGCGTATGTTGAAGGTGCTATCCTGGCATGTGCCTGGTGTGACTGAGGAAAAAAAAACCTCAGTCAGGATGGTCGATCGCTGGGATCCAACCCGAATGCTACGCCAACGCTCTACCGCTGAGCTACGGCGACACGGTAAGTAATGTGCTGTTGAAAAGATTTGTTAGATTACGGTATTAAGAAAAATGATGATGATGATGTGTGTTCTGCCCGAAGGCAGATCTCAGAGCTAGGTGAACTCATGGTGATTTGCCATTGCCTTCAATCGCATGAAGATTACGTCCTAAGGATAGGACCTACAGTTTAAAGTGGGTTCCGAAACACTTGTGTCTTCGCCGGGAATCGAACCAGGGACACCTTGATCTTGAAGAACAATAGAAACATAAATTTAGCATAATAACAAAACTAGATCAGAAACACTTCTTATCGGTCAGTCTGGTCGACAGTAGGAAGACTCGTGAATTCTACATACCTAAAGTCGGACACAATAATATACTTAATAGGCTATTCGTATTGTTTATGATAACATTTGAAATGCTAGAAGAAACATCGGTGTTTTTGAATACTTTTAAGACAAGGGCTTTTATCATAAATTTAAAGACACACTACTTCATTCTCAGATAACATTTCCGGCATGTTCTAAGCTTATCACGGAAGCCTTTTTTTTTCGGTGGTCTATATAATGTCACTTTCCATAGCTGGTAGAACTTAAATATCAAGTTAAAGCTGTCCGAAAACTAGAGATAGTTTTTATACACATTTTTTGAAATGGCATACGTCTTGTTTCAATGATATTTATGTGAAAACTGCCGACTACTAGTGTATGTCCGACGACTGGTGCCCTTACCCTATTTTCAATTTTATAATTATTCTTTGTAAATCTATGCAAGTAAACCATTGGTTGTATACAATTACAGTATCAGCAATTTGTCTGTATAATATTCATGTCACTTCCGATGTATTCCTAATGTTGTATAATATTTTTAAATGTATGCCTAATGTTTTTTTTTAAATAAGTTATGTGGCTTTAAATATAAAAATTATATATTTTCCTTTAAATAAAAACCGGTATAGCACCTTCAAAATAGGCCCTGGCCGACACCCTCCCGAATTCTTTCACCTCCCCTAGATGTCTAAAAGTAATAAATAAAATGTTTCAGAACCAAAATCATAGTTATCAAGAACGTTTGATATAAGTGATTTTTATATTAAATTATACCTTATATTGATCAATTTAATTAGGAATTGTTTGTATCTTACGTATTGAACTTAACTAACGAGAAATCTACTTCGAATTTGTTTGTTTTCCTTCATAAAAAAAGATCGTGCGAAGCAAATATAATACCAGACAGCGTACGGTCGCTGTTTTGTGCCAAACAGGAAAACAATTGAATGTTCAACTTGCGCCGGCTGGGAGTTAAAATCCACGTAGACGGTGGCGCCAGCACTGCCTCTAGTGGAGGTTTTATAACTCTATGGTGTAACCGAAGGTTAGGTAGGTCTAAATATTAGAGTGGTATAGTAAGGATAGGTTATGGTAATAAAGCGGGTCAAACTTGTCACCGTTTTTGATTTTAAAATAATCTTCAAATGGGATGATCGGAGTTGTCAGATTTAGTGCTGGTCTGCATTGTTGGTGGTTGTAATTGACATATATTTATCTTCCTTCCAGTGTTGTAAAAGTTACGATAATGATGGAAGTTATGAAGAATAAACCAAACAGGCACATGGAAAGGGGAAACATAAACCATATTTCATAAACACAGTTTAACTTTTTTCATTGAAGAAGAATGTACTGTACCACTACCACCTGCAAAAGAAACTGTGAAGATCTGAAACAAGGACCACCTTTTATTATAGTTTATCGATGTTATTTCAGACGTCTTCGTATGTGATATTCTGTTTACTACTGGGACAGAACAGTTTCGCTGTCTTATTTGTAGATGAATGAAAACATATGCGTTAAGGCGTTTGAAGGAAGGATACCAGAGAGAAACTCCTAATCCTCATCACGAAAAGGAGAAGAAAGTAGGTCTGCATACGACTTCTCATATACGTATAAATTCGGATGTGTCCTGCCCCAAAGTCGGTCTCTGTGTCGAGCGCGGCTTTTCTTCTTCTATATACGTATGTAAGTAATTTATTCCTACATATTTCTACACGGTTTATTCAGCTTATGTTGTTGATGTCGGGAAAGATGATATATGCATGTACGTAACGTCTTCTGAGGGTTGCATTGGGAAAAGCAATAGAGGAAGAAGAATAAAGGGGAGAAACAGGACTGAAAATATGAAAAAGAAACTTGGTTGACTCTGTAAGAAGGTTATATGGTTATGTGAGACAGTCGGAGCATAGTTGCCAACTACTCAAATTTGAAAACAACGAAATATTTCCAAAATGTTCCGTTTTCTATGTACAGGAAATGTTTACCATTAACGTAACATTCCTAACACTGGATCTAGGCCCCCAGATTGACGGATGCTTTCTGTGCTCCTGGCCACGGGTTCAATCCATGCGGAGGAACAATGAATGGAATGGTCGGAGTTCACTTGAACAAAAGCTCTGTAGGTCCGTTCTTTGAAAGCTCACCCACCAGCTTGAGACTTTAATAACAATTCACTCAACACCAGTGCATTTAGCTGCTTATATTTGTGGCAGAGTATTGCAAAAAGCACCGAGTGGCCGTAGCTCAGTGGTAGAGCGTTAGCTTAGCATTCGGAGGGTCGTGGGTTCAATGCCAGTGGCCTACCATCCTGACAGGTTTTTTCAGAGGTTTTCCTCAGTCATATCAGGCAAATGATGGGAGAACCTTCAACTTAGGTCCTGGCCGACATTTCCCGCATCCTTTCTCCTCCCCTATCCCGGTCTGAACCTTAAGATTCCTAAAGGCCATTAATACGATCCAAATATTATGAAAAGCAGACATAAACTTTAAAAAAAGAGGAACATGGAGTTGATTATTTAGAAATCGTACCAAGCATGCACGGAGAGAAATGATTATTATCTACTCTTATTAGATTAGGTCTACTCCTAAAATTTTGCTCGCTTATTAGAAAAACGGTTGGGTTAATCTAGTGGTTGGTTACCTTTGCAAGGAATGCTATAGGTTGCCACTACCCACTTTCAATTGGTAAAAAGGAAAGAGGTATCTTAGAGTTGAATTTTATTTATGACGTTCAGGCATCTAAGGCTCAGGACGAGATAGGGGAGGGGAAAGGTACGGGAAGGGGTCGGCCAGGGCCTAAGTTGAAGGTACCATTCCGGCATTTTGCCTGGTGTGACTGAGGAAAACTATTAGTCCTGTTTGGCTGTTAGCCTCAGCAACACATCGGGCAAGGACGGCTCTGAGAGACAAGGTGTAGTGAAAATAATATAAGCTACTGGTTCCGGTCCTCCGAAGAGAAACGGTCGCCCGCGCCCCACAGGTTGTGAACCGGAGATTGTGAGCTGCTGGTTCCGCTCCTCCGAAGAAAAACAGTCGCCCGCAGCCCACAGGTTATAGATAGGTGGAAATGAGCTACTGGTTCCAGACCTCCGAGGAAATATGGTCGCCCGCTGCCCGCAGGTTGGGAAGACAGGAGGTGGTGAGCTACTAGTTCTGGACCTCCGAAGAGACGGTAGCTCGCGGCCCACAGGTTGAAGGATATAGAAGTACTGTAGATACCGTTCCACGCAGGGAGAAACATTCGTCCACAGTTAGTTTTTAGGAAGAATGAAATTTTTGCCTACGATGCGATGTAATCAGCGCTGCAAATTCTACTCGTCATTGGAGAAGCAGTCACTTGGGTAATCCCACGAAGCTGAAGAGAACTCGTTCGATAATAAAATCCACGTGGTTCGAAAGAATACTTTATCGATACAAATGCAAAAACCACTATTTACACAGATCTAACGCCAGGGTACATGGGTTATACTGATGAAGCATACAACAAATTACAATGACTGTCGATTTTCATAATTAAGAAACTATGATATTAGTTAATGGAATATTAGTTAATAACAAATTAGTTACAATATGATTCTATCGATATTAGTAGTTAAATGATACCAGAAGTTTCTTTAAAATGTGCTGGATAATTAAAAATACTAATTACTGAAAGTTTTGAACTAGTGCGCTATCTCTTAAACTACATGTCAGTTACGATTTATACACAGTTAATTAATGCATAGCAAACGGGCTATTGTTTAGCACTGTTACAAATCCTTGGGGAAACGTCAGTCAGGTTGGTCGGCCGCTGGGAATGAACCCACGACTTCTTGAATGCTAAACCAACCAACGCTTACCACTCTGGGTAGAGATATCTTAGACTTTTGTAAACTAACTTCTAAAATGTTTAGCTTTTAATGTAGCTGAAGATTATCAATAATTTGTAGTTAATGTGGTATGACTGTTGGACTGTGTGGAATTTCCGTGTTCCGAATTGCTGATGTTTCACAAATTTCTCGTCCTTTTATCTTAAAGAATTGATCAAGCCCCAGTGGGCCGATTGTTTGTGTCGCGGACCTCGGATCGATACTGGGTAAGCACACGGGTTCGTCTTGCTGTCCACCACTATGATTAAGATTTTCCAGTTTTCCTGAGTTTCTGTACTGTACATGTATGTGTATTTGTGTGTGTTTGGTGGTGGGGTTCTGTGTAGGGTGTGGGAGGGGTTCTTATTGTGTTCATGTCGGGGGAATGGGTGGAGGAATGGGCTAGAATAGCGTATATATATGTCATGGATGGGGGGGGGGGGGAAGATAAGGCTATCAGCCTTAAGTTTGCCTAAATAAATAAATACGTCGTCGTCATGTCAACCTACCGACGATATGTTGAAGATCATGTGGTTAGCAACATTGCCGTTTTTTCTTATGTACTCCCTTTTAGTGCTTTCTTTTTTTATTCTTTTGTGTTGTCATTTTATTTTCCTAACACCCTTTAAGGCTTTCCACGTGATCATTTTGTAGGCGATAAGGGCGACATCTGTTGTGTTGATTACTGATCTTGTATTTATACTTTATCGGTCGGTGTTAAGAAACCGGAGTGGTGTGTTCTTAGCTTATAGCTTCGAGATCCAGTCTTTACAGTTTCCTCTGTGCTATAAAAGTATTATTCAGTTTCTTGTGTCTCTAGTTTAACAATATCAAAGAGGTGTGGAATAGTTTGCCATTGTAATGTAATCCTTGTTTCTACTGTTCTGGATAATACATGCTTTTTGGTACGAGTGCCCTAGCGCATTAAAAAATTAACATCGATTAAAAAATTCGTCACAATTGACTTCAGATAACTGCAGTTTAAACCAGTATAACCTCAGTGAAACCCCAGCTAATGCACTCTAGAATAGATGTGCGTTTCAATTTCTTATATCTCTCTGACAGTATTTTTAAAAAGGCATCATCCTCACAATTGCTGCGGCAGGGTGAAAATTTTTGTTCGCAAAAGTATTTTGCTCACTGTGAATCATCTGAGAATACAAAGATGATAGTGGATAAGTATTTGTATTCGTTCTTTTTTATGTTAAATATAACTATTAATAACGCAAAGTATTTTGACATCTGTACCGCTTTTACCGTATCAGATCCATACTATCATCTCATAGTATGCAAATGTAATTTGAAGCATTACATAGTATTGAGTTATCCCATAAGTACTGTATTTCTGACGCAATAGATAAAAGAACGATGACATATCTGGAACACAGTATTCAGTCCTCATAAATAATTCTTTTATAATTTCTAGAACTCTCTGCCACCTGTTGCCATCTGTAGCCATGTTCGTTAGGGCGCCGGGCTGCCTTTCATGAGGTTGCCTTGGGCACGGATGTTTGTGGATTTTAAATTGCATTGCACTCGTATCATCATAACGGGCCGAAGTCCATATTTACTAAAATTGCCCCTTTAAAATAGTTTACCAAAGTGGTAACTCATTTCGAGTGCTGAATTTCTACATTGAAAGGAACAAAAAGTCTTGTGTTCGTGTGCCGGAAATATGTTTTCGATATATAGTGCTAAGCATAAATTTAGAACGTAGACCACGTGTCTTTGAAGTCACGCGGTACTTAAAACGTTCTGAATTCCTCATCATGAAACCGACCTTCCTTCTTTTGGTTTCTTGAAAACCACTGACACCATTCTAAATCTCATGATGACGGCGACTTTGGCGGATAGACAATCTTGCGTCTTAACTAATAATTTTAGAATAAGTTTCTTACATCCTGCGCTTTTCGTGTAAACGGATCTTCTTATAAATCGATCATAGGAATCATATGTTCTATGTAAACGGATCTAACCGATCATACGAATCGGATCATATCTTCTAATATATTTAAGTGACTTCATGATATGAATGGAAACAGTAATTGGAGCTGTCACCGGACCGTGATCTTGATGTCATTGAACTCATAAGCTCCAAACATGGTATAGGTCGTGCACGGTGTTTGGCTTTCTTTTTAATTTGATATTTGTTTGTGAACAGACATTAAGGACAGGGCACTTAGGACATTTTACCTCTCGCATTACCCGAAGGATGTAGGAAGATCCCTGCATAATTCACAGTTTTCTGAACGTATTTATGCTTACAGTTATGCTGTTTATCACCAGTATTGGTCAACAAATGGCTCGTAATGTCATTTTTAAAAGTATAACTTTGTAACAGGCTGGCAACGCTTGTCAACTGAGTGACAGCATTTTAATTAAATGCTGTGATCTATTCTGTTGAAATAAATTGGCTTGCAGAAATGTACTCTAGTGTGTAATTTCATATTTACCGAGTAATGTAATTTTAATTTACATTGTAAGAAGAATGTTCTCGAACTTCCGTACGTCAAAAACTAAGTGCCTGCTACCCGTGATCATATGAACTTTTTTCTTGTTATGAACTGACCATCTGCCAAATATATGGACTAGAGATGATTAGATCCGGATATCCGAAATTTCGGTGTTTCAGATATCCAGTCCAGTGGATTCGTGTGATTTCGGTCGCAGATTCAAAGACCCAGTGTTCGGACTTTGTTATTATGATATCGAGCATTGGCGTAGCATTGCTCAACCCGACCCGTGGAGAGCACTAAACAACATTCATTGTTTCATGAGATAAAATGCAGAGCATACTGAATGTTCAGTCAAAAATTTAAAAATACATTATAATTGGATAACAAGAGCAAGAATATAGTTGATAGATCGGTGATGCAGGATGTAGGAGTGAGTTTTAGAACCTGATACTGGAGATTAGTTTCGATTTCGAGAGACACGTACCGGTAATAGTCGTTCTGAGTGATTTGTTTGATTATTGATATGTCAAAGAGTGTGACATCCTAATTGAATATACATAAATTACTTCATTCTCATTGATTTCTGTGATGTTCCAGTGCTATTGCAATTTTCCAAATTAAAATGTATGGGTGTGTAATCTGTTTTTATTTTATTCCGATATGCTGCAGTACCAAGGCTCTGTTAGATAGCTGATTGTAATGGTGATTGATGATATTTTGGTAATTGGTTTAGTAGAGAGGTTGTATGGATGCTTCCCTCAAACCTAGGCGTCTCTTTACATGTAATGGATGTGCTTCTCTGACCTCTGTGTTAACAGCATTGGTGTGTAACAAAGAGAAAATATTTATCTGTATATGTGTTCAGTTCATACACGACTGCAGATTTGTTTCAGATGTCCTCATGGGATTATAAAATTGTTTTTGTTCATTCCGATTCAGCTTTCGCACCGTCCTGTTCAGTGGAAAATATAGTTGTTACAGAAGAAAAGTTGATCAGGTTATTATAATGACATATTTTATACTAACTTTCCTTAAGTGTACTCTGATGATTATAATTACAGTTCTGCTGGGATACAGGCCTATAATGTGAAGATCACTGGGCAAGTTTTACCAATGATGGTTCGCCTTTACTTTCCAGCGCACGCGGTTTACATTTTAAATATAACACCAAGCCACTACTTTCAATATAACCCCACCGGGAACCAGAGTTGAAATGGGTCAAGTTTTGGAGCGGGTCTAGGCTTCGGACCCGGTGACCCGATTTAGACACGGTAACCCGGAGAACAAAACTGAGTTTTTAATTTTTCCCTTCTGTTCGAACAGTTTTTTTTTTTGTAGGGGTGACCAGGACCGGAGATGTTATCCCCCAGAGCACGAAAAAGACGTCGCCGAAATTCTAGCTAATTATGTTTTTCAGACCGGGTCAATCGGGTAAAGTTTCGAACAGGGTCACCTATGTTCGGGTCAGGCCGTGTCACCAAAAGTAACCCGATTTAAGCTCTTCCGGAAATCAGTCCTAGGACCCGTTGATTACAAGACTACAAGCGAATCCATTCATCCACCAGAACAGTCTTTGGCATTTTCTTTCTGTTTTCAATTTACAGTTTATGGCCTAGGAAGGTATTTATGGTTTGAAGGATTAATGTCCCTCTAGTAGCGCTCTGGCGGTAAAAGGTAGTGGTCAGAAACGTGTTCGAGTTACCATCCCCGTATCCATCTGGTGAAGTTGATGAAACCTGTGAAAAACGTCGTCAGAAGTTCAACATTAGAACTGGAACCTACGCTTATCCCCTAGTGTTGATCCCAAATCCAGGAATTCCGTAGATTCTGTATATTTTATGGCAATTTTCGAAATTTCGTAATAAATATGTAGGTAGTATCTTTAGCTACAACGCGAGTTAGGATTAGGAAGGAAATGCTGTTAAAATATTTTGAATTTATGTGCCAATTAGTAGACTTTGCTTCGTTACAATAAGTTCTTTGTTAAAAATGCAAACAGGCCATCCAAGATTCGAATTCAGAACCTATTGATCCCAAACGTATTGCATCTGACTACGCGTGTGCCCTGGACTTATCAAGAAATTATGGTACTCTTGATAATAAAAAAAAGTCGTTAAGTTTGTTCTTCCTCAACTAAGACTACTACTACTGTAACGGCTGTTAATAAAATAATAATAAGGCAGGCTAAAATAACCGGTGTATCAGAGTTTCAGTGGAATTACCCATGACAATATTTTTGTTCCCCACCATGCTATTCCTCTACCCGACTATTCAGAATGACTTTTGTTTCTTTGGTTTGTTATAAACTTCCTAAACCAACCTGTGAGCTTCTAGGAACAGGACCTCAGTTTTTGTTAAAGTGGGATCTGAACCACGACGTTAAGTGAAACCTGACCACCACCACAGGGTTTGAACCTTGAACCATGAGTACTAGAGACGAGTGCACTAACCATTTGACCATCCAAGCACGTAACCGCTTGACTACAGGAAATATCTTGTGTGGCAAAGTACTGTAAAGCGTCTCTGATGATGATTAACCGTAAGAGTATTATTGTCTCCGCAACGACAAAGCACATCTTCTAAATTTGAATGACTTGAAGAAAAGATAAGTGTTAAACTCATTATAAAACCAAATAAGCGGCTTTGTGACCAGGTGGGTTGCCTCAGCGCTTTTATGCTTTAATGTGAAGAAAACAAAAGCGTTGTGATATGAAACAGAAAGATGGTTGTTTGGGTGTGAAACGAGAGACACCTCTTCCTTTCTTTTCCTTCTGTATTCTAACAGGTGGAACCAAATATAAAAGCAGACAGTAGATATAGGAGGTAGGGAAGAGGAATTAAGAAAACCAGTAATAAAAAGGTGTGGTGGAGTTATATATGAATATGCCATAAGCAAAGAAATTATGAACAAGTGTGGAGAAAACCAAGACATAAGGTTCAAGCTCATTAATATGTAAAGATTCTTTTTAAACAACATTGAGTTGACGTAGGGAAACTATAAGCGAAGTGGTCCGTACAGGATGAACGTGACTGGAGCTCCATAAAGGTTGGAACGAATTTTGAATATTTGCCAGGAGCAACGCAAGAGTGATTTTTTTTAACTTTCACTTGTGGTGTCGTACCCATCAGTATATAAAATTTGGCTTCCTTTCAGTATTGTCCGTGCAGAAGATTTAAAAAACGATACACTTGTGTTGTGTTTTTGTGTCAGTCAGTGATTCACAAAAAAGTTCCATACAGCAGACTTCGTTCTGAAATTAGATTTCTTCCATATTATTGAAATATGCGTTACAAAATTTACTGGTGTTAATTGCACACAGTTTTAACAACATGATATTTTGATTCAACACGGAGGGGCCGGTGTTAAGCATTAACACAGGTTCTGTATTACAGTTATAACACGGAACTAGTGTTAAATTCGGTTCGGTGTTAACTTGGTGCTATGTTAAATATGGTGTTAAATAAACTCTAGAGAAAGTAACATATGTACCGGTGCACTTCTTCTCATTATCATCAGTGTTTTTCCGATGCGGTAGGTCCTTTAAGGCAGGCTAAGCCCTCTCCAGTCGTCTGATCTTGCTCTTTATTTCCAGCATTGCAAAATATATGTTAGGAGTGTCAGTTTCAATATTACATTAAAAAATGGGTCAGTTTTGGTAACTAATGTCTTCAACCAATCCTGACTGTATAAGCAGGTGAGGTTTGTTTCCAAATCCACCAACACATCGAGATTCGAACATACAGTTTTCTTTACGCTGTCGTCCTGAGGCGTTAAACCTGTCCACTACCTCAGCCTTCTCGTCGTATGGAATGATTCGCAAGTATTTTCAGAATAATATGTCCTACACGTATCGTCAAAACAGCAAAATCCATCTTCGTTAACCGTTTTAAACTCTATACTTGACCTTTCTTTATGATATTCATTTTATTGGACTCTCTTTCATCATCGGTAATACGGTTTTTTTCTTCTTGAAGTGTTATCTGCAATGTACAATCATGCTCAAAATTTTTTCGCATGTCTTTATGTGACAATTTTTGACAAATAATATTTTTGTTCTTGGATTCTGGCGTTCGCTTGATTGTTATAATTGTAAAGTAGGTAAAAACGAAAATTTCCTGAAATTTTGTAGCAAAGTTAATAACGAAACTAGAAAGAAAAATCAAATATTGAGAAATTGTGAAAATAATTCTAAGTCAAATTTAGCAACATAGGGTTTAGAGGAAAAGAAGAGACATCGTTTTCGCCCGCCGAAACAGTCCATATCTTTAGTACTATCTGAAACTGAAAATAGGGAAATGTTCACTCAAATGAAACATTACGCAAACAAAGGTTACACACATAATGCATGCGCTGTATAATCATGTGACAGAAATTATTAATTTTCCCGAAATGGAGCGAAAAAGTACATAAAATCTTTTTTAATTTTTTAAGTGAAGACTGTCAATCAACGGTGCACTGTGAATGATTAGCAAGATGTTAACGACCTCGTGGCGTAGTGGTTAGGCTTTGGACTTGTGGTCTAAAGGGTCCTCAGTTCGAATCTCCACCCATCCGTAAAATGCTTTCTTTTTTTTTTTTAGATTTTCTAATATATAACTGGGTTATTTGTTTTGGTAGTTTGCGAATATCTTTTTTCTTTTTTGTATTCTCTCATTGCTGATTGAATGGTCTTTATTACATTACGAGTAGACAGTCAGAGAAGTGTAAGTGTATTAAATTCGAAAACAGTCAGTAAATATGTACTCAAAACTGTATTCTCATCTAAGGTTTAGCAACAGGTCCTACGAATGCATGTGCTCGAAAGCAGTTACACTTCTAATATGTAAACCCAACCCATATTTAAAATTAGTCATGCACATTACGCTTCGAATTTCCAATACGTATCAGAACTTTGTTACTTTCATCTTATTTATAATATCATTGTCTAACCCTTGATTTAGTTTACGGAAGGTAACAGTGTAAAATGCCTACATGTTTCTAGATTCTGTTATTATTACTATCATTTTAGTAGTCGTGAGTTTTCACAGATAGTGATATAGAAGATGAAATTAAAAAGTAAGCTATTGTTCTTATAACTAGTTAATTCCCCAAACTTCTGACAATTTCCAGGTGGCAAAATGCAAAACGTCTAATTTAGAAATAAACTATATTGCAATGGGAACTTGATTAGTGTGTCAACAGAAACAAAACAAGCAATCACAATAAACACAAAGAATGATGAAATGTTCACATAATCAGTTTTTAAAAACAGACGACGAAGACTCCAAGCGGTGAAGCTTGGAAGTGCGGTAATCACGCCTACAAGAAAGACCTATAAAAGGCCAACCTGATACCGAGAGTAATTTTGTAATGGCTAGAGGAGGGAACAGTTAAATTCTTTCTGTGCGTAGACAATTCATTTGCATACGAGAGTAAATCTCTGTGTCTGTCTTAATTGTTTGTAAATAATAGTTAACTAAATCGATCATCATTCGGACAAACTCGTCCAGGGACCTCATCCCTGGGCTTCTTTTTGGATTGTTTTTTTTTTTTTTAAGTTTGATAAAGTTTAACACTATTTTCCAAAGTGATTGTTTCATTTAAAAAGGTAAAATTGAACATTCTTTCTCTTGATCTTACGTCCTTTATTTTTTTTATTATTATTTAATTATTTTCTACGAAATAGTGAATTTTATTTTGGTTCACAGTCTTAGAGAGGAGCAGAACGTTTCAACATTAGAATATTCTTAGGGATGAGTTTCGTAAATTGTACTTGAATTTTTAACGTAAGCCCAGTATATCCGATTAGTGGGGGAAGCAGAACATATTCTTGGAGCATCCATATGGGCAACGATGATGGAATTTACGACACTCATTCATTCCCGGTATCAAACATTAATTTTATACTCGCTTCACCGCATATCATCTCGAAAGAACCTGCACCCACTCCTCTCTCCTTCTGTATCCTTCTATTCGGTCAATCTCCCTAAAGCCCTGGAGCCTTTCTCGGGGAGCTTTGGATCCGATTTTGTTTTCGTGTAACATTTATTAAAACCCATCCGAAAATATTTGTGGCCGCCTGTGATTGCTTGTTTCACAAGCAAAAGCAGTGGTTACAAGACGACTCAAACTGACAACCCTTTTTCTTCGGGGTCGCTAACTTGAACCACTACGCCACAGAGGGCGCTGCACTATTATGGTTTCATCAGCGTTTATTAACACAGCATTGAATGACAGTCTTCACTTCGAAATTTCAAACCAATATTGTGTCTTTCTTTACCCCTTCTCGTGGATGTAATAGCTTATGCTACATGATTATGCAATGCATATGTTGTATCTGTAACTTTTGTTTGTGTAATATTTTATTTAAAAGAACATTGTCTGTAATCTCAGTTGCTGGTAATACTAAAGATATACACAGTTTCATAGAGCAAGAGAAATATCCCTTCTTTCCTCTGAATTTTCCCGTCAATTTCCCTATGTTGCCAAATCTCTCCGTTTGGGACTAATTATTTTTTTCGGTCATTTTTGTGACAAAATTTCAGAAATTATTCGTTTTTACATGCTTCACATGTATAACAATTATTCTGGCGAAAGCCAGAATTCAAGAAGAACATTATTATTTGTCAAAAACTGTCAATTAAAGACATGCAAAGTAAGTTTTTGAGCATGAGTGTATGAACACAGATGAGTGTGTTGAGGTAAGACAGTTAAGTGTACCATTTCATTTGTTCTGTGTTTCACACACTTGTGGAGCGTAGTTGCTAAATCGTATGATAGAAATCAGTAAGCGAACATAATTGCGTCTTACTTATCTGCTTACACATTGTCATTTCAGTAATTCTTTAGTTACGGTAATCGTTTGTTTACAAGATTTTTTTTTTGGGGGGGGATATGCGGGAAATATTTCGAAATTCTGTTTAAATCAACAATTTATTGTCAATACAACAGTGAAAATAACGACTTCAATTTAGCTGCATTGGTTTATCAAGATTTTAACCATATAGGTTATGGTGGTCGAATTCTGCGCGGTGTTTAATAGTGTGCATTGCAGTTTTCCTATGTTTATTTGGTGCTTCTTTGATGCGACAGTTACCTGACAATGAGAGAAGGAATCTACCGTGTCGCGCAATTGCGTAATTAGCAGTTACTGAAGATTTGTGTAGTGTTTCTTATAATTCGATCCGGAAGGGAATTAGACTCAGCAGCTACATTGCATCTCAAAAAATCAGTTTTACAGAAGGGAGAAAAATCTGACGTTCGTGAGAGAGAAAATGTGGCAGTGCTGATTAGTTTCACGCTCGTAAGTTGTAATGGGTATTTGTATGTAAACCCGTACTGCATGATAGGCAACCGACCTGATTTGTAATGATTTATTAAAGTTATATTTTATACTCAACACATAGCAGGGTTTCCGCCGTGAATCCCAGATGGAAGAATATTTTTATATATTGTTTGACTAAGTTAGTTTGTGTTACGAAGGGATTGTAATAATAATAATAGAAATGAGTTTGCGTTAATGTTCTTACTTTGAATGAATCAAGTCTAAATAAAATTAACATGAAAACTCAGTATACACAGATAGTTATATGAATACCTAATGTAAGAAAAGTGTGTTTCAAAGTGGAAGATTTGATTTACATATCTTGAAATCATAATTAAAGCTGAATCCAAGTAAGTTTTCCCGCCTTTTTCATTTAAAATTTGAGTGCAATTAAACAAACTGTAGTTTGTTTCTCATGTCATTAATGAATACCATTAATTTGAAATAAAAGTTAACAGAAATTTCAAAACTATGTCAACACACTTTTGGGACCTGGAACTATCCCAAAAGTCTATTGACATAGATTTGAAGTTTCTGTTAAGATTTCTTTAAAAATAATGGTATTCTTTAATGACGTAAGAAACAAACTACAGTTTGTAAAAGTCATTTTCTGTTTAATTGCACTCAAATTTTAATAATTGACGAAAAATGAAAAAGACGGGAAAACTTTCGTACTTCGATTTTGTTTCTTCTTGCCAGCCTTATATGCTTAGGTTCTTAAGATATATATTATGATGCTATCAATTAAGGATGGGCAAAACTACTATTTTTTCGTAGCAGTCATATCAGCAATTGCTATTTTAAAATATCTGTAAAAAGTAGCAGTTTAGGAAAATCCTTGCTAAATGGGAGTTATTTGTTCCCAACTCAAAAAACAGTGTAAACGCACCATTTTAGACTAGCTTAATTTTCTGTAGCTTGTTATAGTAAAGTGATAGACTATCGTTAGGACCTGGTAGAGTAGTTCATATTGTAACTATCGGCAAGCTGTTGTATGTAATTATCGGGGCTTTTAAAGATTCAGTTACGTATTCTCTTCGCGAAAAATTAGTTACGATTCATCGTGATTTGAAATTCTTTCGGCTATAAAATGAACTGTTTGTCAGGACTAGCAGAATAATAAAAGTACGTAATTACGTAATAATTACTGAGGGGAACTTCGGCCGCGGGATTCGAATTCGAATATTTTATTTAGGGCCTTTAGACTTGGGCCAGGATAGGGGAGGGAAAGTATCAACCATGTTATAAGTTGAAAAACTCTATAAAAAAAAAAAAAAAAAAGCTCATTCGGGACGGTCGGTCGCCAGGATTGAACGCACGACCTCCCTAATGCTGAGACAACGCTCTACCGTCCACTGAGCTCCGGGCTTCAAACCCACGTATTTACCCAGGACCGATCCGAGAACCACGATGTTTCTGCCATGACCACAAAGGCTGGGTAATAATTGCTTCGAGAAACCCGAATTTCATTTTTCTTTCGCAAACATACACACAAGATATTATATGGTATAATGAAACGAAACATTAGGAAAGTACTAATTAGACTATATGATATATTGTCAATATATAACCTAACAACCTTATATAAAAATAAAAGTTTCTCTGACCGTTTCTTATACAAATTTTACATAGACATGTACTAACAGAGGTCGTTAGCGTTGCGAGTCTTTTTACAAATGCAATTTTCAAATTGCTTCCATAACTGGGGAAACTTGGCATACACATTATTCGACACAATGCAAAAATATTGTGGATGTCCCCCTTCTCCAAGCACCCGAGGTGTTAGCGTTGCCAACCTATTTTAGAATTTTACTTAGACAAATTCCTTTCTTATTCAAGTCTGCACGCGTGCATTCATTTACACACACTTTTGCATGCCAATGGTGTGGAAAATGGTTAAAAGAGTTTTGGAATAATATTCTTCCTGCCTTTTTCGTTTCACGAAAACCTTGCCCAATATAGTGATTTGGCAGGATTTTCATTTTGTGTGGAGTAAAGTCAAAATTGGGATGGTGTAAGTAGAAATCTAGGTTTCTATCGACTTTTTTTTTTTTTACCTTAAAACGTATAATACTGCAGGGGGCGGTGCTGGAGAATTTGGGAAGCTCCCATTTGGTGGGTTCTGGTAGAATCCCTGCACTCAGATTTCGGAATACTTGTCCCATCGTGTCAGCAGTACTGTTTGTTTAAAATATATAAAAACGCATTTTATTTAAATAGAGCAGAATATCAATATTAAAGTACGATATAGGCATTTAAAATTCCCCTGCTCCTTCTTCGCTCTGCTAGTGATAATATTAAAAAGAAATAAAACTCCCTCATCCCTTAAAAGTCCTATAACTATTTCCAGTGGAAAACTGTCACTTTTATGGCTAGATTAGTTGTAGAAAGTGCATGAAACCCTAAATCAAAGGACCTTTCCGCTGCAGCATTATTTCGGTCTAGGCTTGGTGATTTTTTTAGTTTTATTATTATTATTATTATGAGAACAACCAGCTTTGGTGTATTGGAGACCTAGCTCCTTGCTTGTGTTCCTATAGCTTGGTTCTATTGTTGAACGTATCAAAAAGCTGATCCGGAGAACCTGACATCGAATCCTGGCGTGGTTATATTTACATTTTGTGTTCGAAGAATTTTTTTTTATGTATATATACGCATTAGAAAATTTAATAAAACTAGTCGCCAAGGGTTAGGGTAGGTTAGGTAAGTCAGGTTCGGTGCTTTTTTTTTTTATTGCACACGCGATTCACATGGGCACTTAGACGTCACCCAGTTCGGAATTATACTCCCAGGAGAAGTTGTACATCTAAATCAACAATGGAAAAATTCTGATTTTTGTGGCTGGGAGTTAAAATTGGATAGATTTAGCAGCAAAGTGGTCCGGTTAGCCTACTGCGTTTTCCTCTGTCATTTTACAGGATGATAATCAGAGTTGAGAGCGTGAGGGAAGAAAGGGAGCGAAGACGATATCCAGGATTCTCCCCACATGTACGGTGTGTCATTCAACGGACTGACCTGAGCTGAATCGCGAGTCTGACTCGACTGTATTAGTTAACTGTCGTGTTTGTTTCTTCTGACAAGAGACACAGGAAATGAAGTAACAGCTTGTACCTACCGTTTTTTCATCAATGTGCTTGTTGTTTTTCCGTTTCGTGATGTTCTGAGAAAAGTAGCAGTTAAGCAAGTAGCTGCTACTTTCCATCGGTCGTAGCAGTGATAGCAATTTAGCCAAAGTAGCATTGAAAAAGTAGCTGCTACGCTTTTTTTTAAACCCATCCCTACTATCAATGCTCTTTTGATGTTCTA
The DNA here is from genome assembly GCA_022664845.1 of Lepisma saccharinum. Classification (NCBI taxonomy): domain Eukaryota; kingdom Metazoa; phylum Arthropoda; class Insecta; order Zygentoma; family Lepismatidae; genus Lepisma; species Lepisma saccharinum. Next base: position 23,605 of record JAGDQP010024807.1, read on the forward strand.
TCTTGTAAACTCTTGTTTGAGGTACACGAAATGTTAGCCAAGCCCAGCAGCGTCGGGACACCCTTATCTTCTCGACAGGATTTATTGTATATGCTGTACAGAGCAAACATAGCTAGACGGAGAAGCGTTAAAGTGGCAGCGAACATAAGGAACCATAGTGATGTTATCAGGGGAGACGTTTTTTATAAATGCAATATTCCAAGAGATAGAGAAGAGAAGGTCAATGCATTATGTAGGCCGAATTTTTCTACACACCTTCGTGTTAAAAAGGAAAAATTGCATTTTTTAAGATACGAGGTAGCTACGAAGTACCATCGATACATAAACTTACAGGTTTCTTCTGGTTTTCAGTCCTTTATTGTGTGGGTCCATTTTGAGTGAGTTTAAACAGAGTTCGTGGGTGGCCGGAAATTCCACAAACAGAAGACAAGTTAGAACGAAAAAAAGTAGAATGTTGGAACGTTTTTTTTTTTTCTTGGTTAATAAACGGTTTAAAGTGCAGTAGGATGATCATCCTTGTTTCTTTAAACGGCTTTAACGTTGATTCATCTTAACGTAGGCGTTACTTATGAAACATCGTAGAAATATTTCCAGAGTTCGTCTGCCAAGTTTTTCTGTCTGTAATCCTCGTGGAATGAACATCGTTCTCGTTAAGTTTCTTTTCCCAATGGTCATTACGTTGGTACTCATTTCAGTATATTTATACGGAAAGCTTTGATTAGTCGAAAACAGCAATTACAACAGTTGTACCAGTAGTTTTTCACAACGAGAATTTCCGATGATTACGTCAGGTAGTGTTTTGTTTTGAATCCGGTGAGAGAATAACTTCCAGTTCAGTATTCCATCCTGGATTAACGTAGATTAGGTCTATAGTTTAGTTTACCTACTACATGGCTCATTCTCTCAAGTGGTTTTGTTGCTAGTAGTGTTTCCGAAAGCCTTTATGCGATAGGATTATGATCTGGCCTATAGGATGTAGAGGAATTTTGAATATGAAGGAGCTTTTTTAAAAATAATAATAATAATTTGTTTTCTGTTTAAATGAAAATGGCAATTCATGAGCTGAAGAGCAAGCAGTGACATATGCCCATCGCAATTCGCAGGGATGAGCAGCGTCTCTTTCAGAATTCCGAGGTGGTGTATTTTTTACATCTTCGGGAGGGTAATCAGCCAGCCAAATGCCGACCAAGACTGGGATTTTTGGTAATAATGTAATTCAAAGCAAATATACTGCAACAGGGTCAATCTGCGGCGACCGAAGTTTTTCCAAGGGTTTTCATCAGTCACACCAAGCAGTACCGGGATGGTACCTACAAACTATGCCATGTACGACTTACCTTCCAACATCTTGTCCTCCACATTATCTCGCCCTGAGTTTGAGATGCTTAAGGCCGTAAATAAAATAGAATTCTACAGGGTCAGCCATAACGTTGTAGACGTCTAGAGACAGGATAGAAATAAGTGTTACAAAACATTTCTATTTATGAGCAATGTATTAATTAATCTGTGATTCGAAGAATAAACCTTTTTTATGTTTCTGTATGTATGGGGTGTGTGTACACTTGCCGTCAAGTGTCGGATTATTATATAGAAGTTAATCAGTTTATGTTTGGATGTGTACATCTTCCATTAGTGGATTTTTGTACAAGTTAAAACATTTCTCGTTTTCCTTTTAAACTCTACTATCAGATCTATTTGTTTCCCTGACTGACCTTCGAATTAATTTTCTTTTTCAATTATTTCCCTTGTTTTTTTAATGTTTTAATTTTGTGGTCATCCTCCCGCTTCTGTACCAGGCCTCTGTTGCTTGGCTTTTGGCATATTAATTGTGATTTCGTTGTTTTCCTTTTTGGGATTGAAGTTTCCTTACACCCTTTTGATAAACTTATAGTGCCCAGCTTCAGTTAGTTTTTTAATACCATTCTTCAATTGATTATACCTACTATTGGTTGTAATATGATATGCTTGTATTATTTTTAATGCAAGATAAAAAATTCTCACTGCGTTTGTCTACATTTGGGTTTTTATTGTCAATTTTCACTTCACTACACCATACTTAAAAAAGTTCACGGTGACTATATTTTAACTGCACTCGATTATTGGCCACTTCTGTATGAATCAGGTGCTTACTGCAGGGCTCTACAGCCAGATCTATAGTCTTGATCGGCACAGAAAGAGCGCTCCTGGACGCACTGAAAGCTATGAGTGAAGATAACTCCGACACCGTAACAGGTAGGTCAAATCTAACACCAGAAATTACTTTCTGGCAACATTCTCGTGTTGTATAATAAGCCTCACGACCTATTTGCCATTTGTAAAAAATTGACCTCCATACAATATGGCGGATTTCAAGATGGCGATAATCATATACTCCATCATATATTTAAAAATTCTGTTTTTTTTTTTTTTTTTTTGCTAACATGTGTGTAAATGTTTTGTTTTAAAATGTGGTTCTTACTTGTAAAGTTCAATTTAGTAATTTTATTTTAGATGTCGTGCATTCTTATTGTTGTTTCATTTGTTTCAAATAAGGCATATCACATATTATATTATAGTTTGTTGACGTTGATAACAAAAGTTTTAACAACATTAGAAGAAGCATTAATAGATATAGAATAGAACGTATTTTCAAGATAAATAAAAAAAAATGAATGAGAATTAAAAAGAAAAAAGAAGATAAAACAACACAAATGACATTACTCCTCAGATATACAAAGCTGAAACAGGACACGTTTTTGCATAGTAAAACATTTCGACTCGTGTGCGCCTGATCTTATGTATCCAGAACAAATCTCACTGTGATATTTTCTAAGTAGTCTTCATGCCTAAGATCCCAAATTAACCAACCTTTCTTTTTACGGATTTGCGACAACACCTACCAAAAATAAATAAATAAATAAAAAATATAAAAATCAAGTTTTTTTTTCTTTTCTAGCTATTTGATCATTATACAAAGTTCGTTTCCTATCATAATTTAATATATTTGAAAGGTTGTGTATTAGGTACTAGCAAGCTTTCATGTGGTTGTATAGTTAAAAGATGATATTTGAAATAATTTAATTAGGAATTTTAAGTTTCTGCGGCAGGGTAGTGCGTAAGTCCAGAAGGGTTTTAAGAATTTTTCATTTCAATATTGAAGATCAATAGAATATCACTGGTGAATTGAAAAGTGATATATAGCTATATCGTATTGTTTATATCTGGTGTAGTAAAAAGTAATCCATTACTTTGCCAATAGATGGCTTCAGTGATCTGTATCTCGCGTTGTATAAGTCCGATCGGGTTCAACGAGATGGCGTTCAAACGATGTGATTGCGTACTACAAACACTGTTCAGATAGTTGTGATGAGTTGACTCAGTGTTGTGTGAGCGCGCGTCAAAATGGACACTAGCAAAGAGAAAATACGCTATATTTTACAGTTTTTCTTCCATAAAGGCGAAAACGCAAGCCAGGCGGCTGCAAATGTGAATAGTGTTTATGGTCCTCATACTGTAACAGCCAATCACGCGCAATTTTGGTTTCGTCGATTCCGTTCCGGTAATTTTGATGTCAAAGATGTACCACGCACTGGAAGGCCAAGTATCGAAAATGTCGATAAAATCATGGACATTGTCGCGTCCGACCGTCATTTAATCACTGTTTCGATTGCCCAAGAGCTAAACATTGCACAAAAAACCGTGTGGAACCATTTGCATAAGGCTGGATACAAAAAGAAGCTTGATGTATGGGTGCCACACGAGTTAACGCAAAAAAACCTCATGGACCGAATTTCCATCTGCGAATCGCTGCTGAATTGCAACAAAAGCGACCCATTTCTGAAGCGGTTGGTGACTGGTGATGAAAAAGTGGATCACTTACGACAACGTCACGCGAAAACGGTCGTGGTCGAAGCTCGGTGCGCCGGCGCAAACGGTGCCCAAGCCAGGATTGACGGCCAGGA
>JAGDQP010024808.1:0-27541 GCA_022664845.1 Lepisma saccharinum
CCAAGTCTTTGTGTTCTAAGCTACTAGTCGATTTTATTAAATGTCTGTTGATATGTGTTACTGAAAACTGAGTTCTGTTTTATATGTTATGCTACGGAGAATTGAGTCTGAATAAAACAACAGTTTTTACAGTACATTTGGTAATTGTTCGTCACTTGTAGATAAAGTCGGGAGGAATATGACTAAATATGGGCTATGGTTTTGGATGCAACGCAAAAGTTACTTTAGAGTAAGCTAGAGGTAACGGGCGTGTGAGCTTGTATTGAGCACAGAAGTGCTTCAAATTGAGCAAGTTTACTTTAATACATTTGTTCAACAGAAAAGTATTGGTCCACAAACTCGTAAGTAATTTTACCGAGCCATCCTGGCTGAGGTTTTCTAGAGTTTTCCTCAGTCCCACCAGGCGAATGCTGGGATGGTACCTTAACTCAAAGTCCTGGCAGCTAACTTTCCCATTGTTGTCCCAAGCCTTAGGCCATAGATGCCTGTTAGGCTTAAATAAATTCAAATTTGTAAGTAATTATACTTTCTATCACTCTTCTGCCAGAGCAGGCTTGAGCCATGACTAGTCTCACTATCGTCGTTTGTGGACATTAGTGCTTCTTTGACGAAAACAACAACACTAACAAGGGAACTTTTTTTGCCGTTCAGCGAGTTTTGACTTCGGACATGTTTTTCGAGTTAGACCTCATTTGAAGCATATAGATATCGAAAATAACACGCATAGACTCGCACTCAGTCATATGCAGTATTTGTGTCCCGAATAAGTCGAGTTGTGTAATTTGAGCGACTTTTAAGCAGTAAAATCAACCTTAAAGGTGAAACTTTATATTAAGTAAATGAGTTATCAGATGCATTTCCGTAGGTACTTTTACGTGTAGAACACAAATTTCACCACGACAATGTTCGCAAATTGAATGTTTTTTATACAAACTCCAGTTTATGATCGAAAATGAACAAAATTCCATAGAAAGTAATGCCGTAAAGGAACAACAATACAACTGTGGGAAAGGGGAAGGTGGGCAGGGGATTATAAATACATAAAAAATAATGGTTTCTAATAATGAAAAATAAAAGAAAGTGAAGTCTGTTTAGATTGAAAAACAATTCAGTATGTTTATTTTCATTTTTAGAACTTGTTAATTCACTATAATTAGTATTATTGTTTAACTGTTTCATTTTAAAGTTCAATTTCGAATATTTATAAAAATTATCAAATCAGTTGCGTTTTCTCGTGCTTACCACAGTTATTTAAAATATTTAACTTTCAAAAAATAAATAGTAAGAGTGTATGTTAAATAAGATGTTTGAAACAAATATAAGATGTGACATGACAGACGAGAATTTTTTTTTTCGTAAGTATTTTGAAAAATGTTTACTGTTCTAATTATTCATTATAATTTTAGTTTCTAATGTAGTTATGATAATATTTGTATGGTAAGGGGTACTGAAAATGTACGTAAACGAAGAGAGCGCAGAAGAAGCGAGAGTGTTGCAATTTTGTTCAGGAATTACACACCAAAGAGAAAATGGGATGAAAAAATGTACGTACGAAAGTAAAAATTCAAATTGTATTATTTAAAATGTCCGCATTAAATAACCGTGTAGTCGATCAGTGGTTTAGCGATTGCAAGCGCCCTAGACCCCCCAAAAGGTATTAGAAACCATTATTTTTTTGTATTTATAATCCCCTGCCTAACTTCCCCTTTCCCACAGTTGTATTGTTGTTCCTTTACGGCATTACTTTCTATGGAATTTTATTCATTTTCGATCATAAACTGGAGTTTGTATAAAAAACATTCAATTTGCGAACATTGTCATCATGAAATTTGTATTCTACACGTAAAAGTACCTACGGAAATACATCTGGTAATTCATTTCGTTAATATAAAGTTTCACCTTTAAGGTTGATTTTATTGCTTAAAAGTCGCGTGTCTGTGCGTGTCATTTTCGCTATCTATATGATTCAAATAAGGTTCGAAATCAAAACTCGCTGAACAGCAAAAAGAGTTCCCTTGTAAGTTTTAGTTAAACACAATATCCGTGTACGTTTGGTCTTCCTTTGGAACTTACCTGGAGCACGGAGAATTGGAACAGGGACTAGAAGATAACAGAGAGCACAGTTCTATGGATTGTTTCAAGGTAAGAACTTCAATGTCTAAATTATTTTGGACATCATTTTCGATAACCCATGATTGCAGTCTGTCAAAGCTTACGAAACATAGTTGTGTGCCTAAAACAGCAAGTAAACTAAAAGTGAAATAATAAAATGTTAGTGATGTTGTTCAAATTAAAGCGAACTTGAACTTCGGTAGTTGTATTCCGTACACTTACATGAAAATAAACAATACGTTAAAACATATTTCCGTTACTATTGACGCATTAAGGCAGGCAATGATACTCATAGCTTTTACTATTCCCTATATCCGGTGTAAAATTTATGTATGAAACGTATATTTTTTTAAAAGCAAAACTTGCAAGACTCTTGCATGCAAGACCAAGACTCTTGCTTGCAAGACCAAGACCAGGGATACCGATGCAAGACCAAGACCAAGACCAAGACCGCTACGGTCTTGGTCTTGGTCTTGCTTTTGCTCATCACTAATCGTGAGAACCATTTCCCCAAAGAAGTATGCCATACGATATTACGGAATGAACCGTGGCAAAATATACCATTCTCAAGTAATTTTGTGATAAAGTATCTTTAAGCCTGGATAGTAGGTATACGTTTTTGGCAATTTTTTTGCATAGTTCTTTTGTATGAATTCTCCATTCCAACTTCGGGTCTAAATGAATTCCCAAAAGTTTGACTGATTTTACGTCATTGAAAGCTAGTAGGCCGTTATTTAGTGAGAATAATATCTTTTCCGTTTTGTTAGTATTCAGAAGGAGATCATTTTCATCATACCAAGACTTAGCCATTTCTATATTGTCTTTAGAGGCCTTTATTAACTTATCCAGATCTCTTTCACTGGACATGAGAGTCGTATCGTCTGCAAAAAGTATAGACTCACAAGGCACATTAGAAGAGAAATCATTCATGTATACCAAAAACAAAAAAGGACCTAGTAGTGATCCCTGAGGCACACCCTTGTTCACAAGTAAGGTTTTGGATAATTTATCGGAGACTCTAACCAACTGTCTCCTGTCAATCAAATAAGTTTGAATTAGGGCCAAGTCCCTGCCTAAGATGCCCATAGTGTACTTTTTTTTTAATAGTATACGATGAGAAATCATATCAAAAGCTCTGCTTAGATCAAGCGCAGTTAGAATGGCACTAGTTCTACTTTCAAAGCTTGAATAGATTTGTTCAACAATTTTTATTAATTCATCCGTCGTGGATCTGCCAGAGCGAAACCCAAATTGGTTCTCACAGAGGAGATTATTAGTTTCAAAATATGAAACTAATTGCTTTAGCATAATTTTTTCGATAATTTTAGAAAATATCGGTACTAGTGCTATGGGACGATAATTATTGGGATCCTTTGGGTCCCCTTTTTTGTGGATAGGCACCACAATAGATGTCTTAAGGCAGTTTGGAAAAATACCTTCCAAAATAGTCCAATTAATTAATTTAATAAGAGGGGATACAATTAGATCTATGATGTGTTTAACAATATAGCTGGACAGACCCTGAAAGTCCTCAGAGTATTTCGACTGTAATTCACTAACAGCTATAAGAACATCATTCTCATCCACAGTAGAGAATCTAATATGCGTATTCGTGACAGAGAGATTATTCAAATCTCTGGTACTATAATATGTATTTTCAGGGGTACTATTTATAGAATGTTGATTAAAATCATCCGATGAAATACTCATATCTACCTGTCTATCTTTTCCAGCTTCAAGATTTACAATGGACCATGCTTTTGCAGTTTTGTTTATAGCAGAGTCAATGAGTTGGTCATTATAATTTATCTTGGCTCTTTTAATTTCCATTTGATATATTTTTTTTTTGGCAGATTTATACTTAGAGATACAAGTCCTATCCCCATTACCTATTTTATTGTACAGTAATAAAAGCTCTTTTTTCATATTACTAAGTTTTTCATCATACCATTTGTTATTTCTCTTAAATTTTTTGATGGGAGGGTGAATTAATTTGGTTTTAATCGGACAGCAAACTGCAGAGGCCTTATAGATACATTGCGTGAATATATTCCAGGCCAACTCCAAATTGGAGACAAAAGATAAATGCAGCTGAGGATCATGTTACATTAAATAGTTTCTTAGGGTAAATATATTGGACTCTCGTAGTTGTCTATGTTTTATTTTGTACGAAAAATCAATTCCCTGGTTTGAGTTTCTTGACTCATAGCCCATTATGGTCAGAAAGCAGTGGTTGAAATGTACCACAATTTATGTTTGAATCATTTTGATTTACCAGAGCATTGTCAAGACATGCATGGTTTCTGGTTGGAAGATCATTAAGATATTTTAAACCTAAGGACATAAACACTCTTAAGCATTCCTCAATTTCCTTGGTTGTTTTGAATATATTGACATTGATATCACCAATGACACAAAAAGTATAGTTTTTAAATCTATTTAAATAACTAATCAATATAACCAAATTCTCATGGAAATAATGTAGTGGAGAGTCTGGAGTACGGTAAATCGATATCAAAATCAATTTGACACTATGTTCAATCATGCCTACTATTTCAAAATGTTTTTCAATACATAAATTTTCCAATACTAAGGGTCTGAATTTGCACATTATACCCTTGCGAATAAATATAGCAACACCGCCATGAGATAACACTTTTCTGCAAAGAGCCGTAATTAATATATAATTTTTTGGAATATACAGAGCAATTTCATTCTCATTAAGCCAATGTTCATTTACACATGGTAATTCTTGTATCACAAGGTAATTCTTGTAACATAAGTTCCACTTCATTTAATTTGCTTCTCAAAGATTGCAAGTTAATATGTATAATGAGTAATCTAGAAGCAATACTATTATAGGTTATATTGTTTTGAAAAAAGTCACAAATAAATTCTTGTCCATTGGTAGAAATTGGAGTTAAGTTAGAAAATTTTACCTGCCAACACTCTGTGGCAGGTAATAAGGGACGTTTCCCGAACTCCATTTAAGAATTATTGGTTGTTTCACTTCTACATATAACAATTCTTGTACCAAGAAATTGATTTCATCGACTACCATATTTTTCCCAATTGTATTCAGATGTATACCATTTCTAGTAAAAAATCTCCTTCCAAAGTTATACATATCAATTGTTTGAACGAATTTGCAACGGTTTCTAAGCTTACATAAGTATTGATTTACTGCTCTAATTTCAGAATTTACGTAGGACCATTTCGGAAGGTCATGTCTCTGTGGAATAGTGCCTATAATTACATTTGTATGAGAGAGTGGCATCAATGAATTATTAATTTGCTTTTTCACATTACGGCTTTCATTACAATATATATCGTTTGCCCCTGCCAGAATAATTATCAAATCGTTTGTATTAAAATCCTTACATTCACTTTCTATATTTTTAATTACTTCGGCAATTTTTGCACCAGGTTTTATACAGTCAGTTATCTTATAAGGGCCTACCTTTGTAAGTCTACTACCCAGTTCTCTCCCATGACTATCTGCAAATATTTTAATATTTCTAATTTTTATTATTATCTACATGGGCCCAGAGTTGATATGTTCTGTCAGCGAATCCATAACCTTTTGAGATTTGCGCTGGATCTCGGCAACTGTGTAAAAATGGCGACCTTTCAGCTGCAGCTTCATGTTGGGGAAAAGGAAAAATTTCGCAGGAGCTAAACCTGGCGGGTGCGGAAGCGATAACATGTGGTTAGCAAGAAACTCAAGAAAGGTGAGTACTCGGTGGCAGGGTGCATTGTCGTTGTGGAGAATCCAATTCTTCCACGCCACAAATCCGGTATCTTTCGCCGAATATTTTCCGCAGAATGTCGTAGTAAAACTCTGATCTGTCGGTCTGAACCTGGGGAACAAATTAAGGCAATAACGCTAATGTAAGGTCTTCTAGATTGCTTACCATCTTCAAGGGACGTTCTTCCGCTTTTGAAACACGTGCCACTCGTAACATCGCGTGCGACTCATTGCCTCATCACCGTAAGCTTGGCGAAGCATGTTCAATGTCACTATGATCGATTTGCGCAGTTTAACGCAAACTTTGACGTTGGTTCCTTGTTCCACGTTTCTGTCCATGATCCACACACACGTGATCACAAAAACACTACTACAACAAATCTCACTCGCGTCTAAGGTAAGCGCACGCGGAAACAATGTCTCTGTGCAAGTCGCATGTGCAATAAAAAAAATACACCGAACCTGACTTTCCTAACTTCCAAGTGCCCTTGGTCACTCTTCTATTAAATTTTCTAATGCGTATATACACAAAAAAAGAAAAAAAAGTTAATTTTCTAGAAAAGAAAAGTGTAAAAGTAACGACGCCAGGGTTCGATCCTGGGACCTCTCGAACAGCTTCCCAATACGTTAACCACCAGGCCAAGCAGCCAGTCGCGAGGTGGGCGCTTTTCGGTGGTACTAATAATTCAAGGAGTTCTGCGCCTGCGCGACAGTGGGAGGAGCTTTGGAAATATGTGCTTCCCTGAGACGCTAGTCAACTCTCGATGTTAACACAGCGATGTCATTTGGCACACTGCTTTAACTAGATTGTAGATCGCTCTCCCTGCTTGTGCAGCCCTGGGGTGCCATTCGTTGCGCTCTACAGAACTTAGTTCGGCAATTTTTTGATACAGCCTAGTACTTTTATGGGTGTTGAACACTTTGTTCCGAATGGTGACTCGCTGACGAATTCACGAAATTATAGGCCTTCTTGCATTAAATTTTATAGAGAAAATGTTTATCCGTACAAAATCTGTCTACATTGTTTATCCAGACAGGTGTGGCATCCAAACTGTAGTTTTTATAAGGCAATAAACAGATCACGTCGCCACTACTTTCAGGCTACACTAGATGTGTGGTTTGTAGTCCAGATGTCCTGGGTTTGATCTCCGTGGGAGTGCAAGGTGCTTCACAGTCTACATAAAACTGTAGGTCACGTTCGTTGACGTTAATTCATATCCATTTCTATGGAAAGCATTAGCAAACAACCATTGGTTCAATATCCGAGGAAAGAACAAACATATAGTCGAAGAACAGCCACAACGGCAAATTGGACAAATATTCCAATAAATGAAAATTCCAGTGATTGAATTGTTATTAACGTTCTTCTAAGGTGAGCTACTAAGGACGGCACCTACAGTTTTTGGTAAAGTGGACTCCGAACCACTTCGTGGATCCCGGTGGGAATGGAACCCGTGACATTGTGCATAGAAAGCGAGCGTACTAATCTATCGGCCACCCTGAGGTCGTGAAAGTTCGTGCCGAATGTATACGCTTTCATAATTCGAATTATGACCCTACTTACCTCCCCATTGTCGATCTGAATTATGCCATGTTAACACTGGATCACGTGGAATGGGTATTAAATTATCTGTATACGAGGGGTGACCCAAAAGAAACCGGAATCGTTATCTGGTGGCCGGATCCGTTGTAGTACATGCTTCCGCCGTAAGCTGCCTCTTGTTGGGATCCTTTTGCATCAGCCTACCGACCAGCGTTGTCGAGTGAAGTCGTGATGACACGTAATAAATATCTCTGTCGCTTGTTCGGCGATTTTTGTGATGGCTGGGAACAACGCGTGAGTCTATGAAATTCTGTTTTCTGTTTGAGGAAACAGCTGTAATGCTTGAAATGGCTTACAAGGAAGCTGCTCTGGGAAAAACTAAACTTTACGAGCGTTTTTTTTTTTTTCGCTTCGAGGCCACTTGAAGACTAACCTCGTTCAGGGCTACCCACGACCTTCCAAACGGATGAAAACATCGCCAGAACTGGTGGATTGATTATGGATGGAAGACCGCCGCAGAACCACTGACGAACTTGTTGATTTGTTTGGTTCACCCCGGAGTTCCTGCCAACGGACTTTGAGCAAGAAATTGCAAATGAAAAGTAATTGCAGGAAAATTCGTGCCTCAGCAGCAGGGAAAACCTTGATTGTAAAACAATTTTTAACCGAAAACAACATGATCCAGGTTTTGCATCCGCCATATTCACTCGAACTTGCTCCGAGTGACTTCATTTAATTCCCCCAAATGAAAAAATCAATCTAAAAAAAAACAAAAACTTTTTGCAGATGTGGAAGAGGTGAAGAAAAATTCGAGGAAGCCATTGAAAGGTATCACTTGGCAAGAGTTTCATGTCTCCTTCGAAAATGGAAAACACATTTAGACCGGTGCTTTTCATCAAATAGACAGTACTTTGAAAGCGATTCAAGTTGTAACACCCAAAAATAAATACACACAAATTTTATTACAAAATTCCGGTTACTTTTCGGTACCCCCTCGTTTGTCATATTGACAAGCTTACTGTTTTTTTATGTGCTGTACAGTAGCTATATATAGGTATATTAATTTCTGATTTGTTTTTCCTTATGACTATATCTCTTATTTTTCTTCCCCTTCTGTTATCATTTCTTGATGCTTGTACAGAATGTTGATTAATTTTCGAAAACAGCCTTTTTTCAGTTTCAGACGAAAAGAATTTTTCTTGTCTACATCTTGCAATACCCCTGTCCCTTCCCTTCAAAGCCATGCAAGCATTTAATTCTCTATCCATGGAAGGGCGGGCTTAACCAGAAAGTTTGGCGCTATGTGTCATCAATTATGAGGAAGTAATTAGAAGTAGGAGTAAAGTTCGCATTTCGGCCGCTAATTAGTTGGACTTGCTACTTCTGAGACCCAGATTCTGCCTTGCTTCTCTCTTCACCCTCTGCTCCCTCCCGCCACCAAGAACGTAGTTCATTTTTCTCAACTGGACCTCCCTTAAGAAGAAGAGGAAGAAATTGGTTCTCTTTGCTTTTATCCCTTGAAAATTCCCTCGCAGTAGCAACAGAATTCCCTCCTGCAGCTGGAAAGTCAATATTTTCCTTTAGTGAACGGAATTTTCTTCTTCGTGTATTAAAAACAAATATTTTCTGACTTCAGTGTTCTCGAAGATGGTCAATATTGTCTCCGAATCTTTCAATCTGATTGGCAGAAGAAAAACAATGTATTTTGTGAAAAGTGTGCAGTTCTTGTGAAATTGAAAATCGCTGACAAGGAGGATGAACTGTTGGATTTGCTTACTTTCGAATAAGATGGATGAATCCCATATAAAGCTGTGGGCAATGCTGCTGATTTACTGCGAGCTGATCTTTCTGTACGTGGCAGAAGGTTTTGAAGCAGGTCATTTTAGTGTCCCATCCTCAAATATATATTCTTTTACAGGGATTCTGGCAGGATTTAAAGTTTGGGGCTGACAAAATTGAAGGAAGTTTAGCAAGGTTCCTATCGAATTTTAAACGTAAAACTCTTTTTATAAGTAAGGAGGGCTCTTCGAGAATTTTGGGGGATGTCAACCTCACTATGGGGTCTGGCAGAATCCCTGGTCATTTATTTAATTTCATTTTGTACGTCTGTCTCTAACGAACGCTTGCGCCTAGACCAGATATAGAGAGAAACTTATTTTAGGGTTGGTATATACGTCGCTTATAATGTGATTCCAGATAGCATGCCAACTTGCAACAAGGTTTTCAGTCACTTGCTTTGAGTTGGTCACACTACATAGTGCGTTGAACTTAACAAACAAGCGTGAAACAAACTTGCAGCAACAACATGAGTGACTTGTTTGAACACCATTGTTGCTGGTTATTATAAGTAACCTAATTCAAGCTTGTTGGAACAAGCAGTTACGCGAGGTAGCTTATCAAACTTAAAATTGGGTTTTGTTGCACTTCCGCTGTCGCATCAGCGCGCTGAAGTTCCAACAGCTGAAGCGAGCTAGCGTGTGGTTCTGTGATGTAGTGAATCGGATCGGATCAGTGTGCCAGTGGTCCTCGGCTTGATTCCCGAATTTCAGATTTTCTAAACCCGTTCTACATTTTAAAGGTATTCCTTCTCAGCTTTATAAAACGGAAACTGTGTAAAGATTGTAAAGGGCTCTATTACAGTATCGAGCTGGCTGATCAGCTTGCTCGCCCGAGCCTCTTCGAAATCCGAGATGACAATAACCCAAAACGATATTTTTTTCTTTTTGAAAAAAAAAATAATGGTTTCTTGGCTCTTTTCCGAAGTTTTCTAAGAAAAACCGATCTTTTCCTACGTTTTCTAAAAAAGAACTTCACTCTTTTCCGAAAACTTAAAGGAACGTGACAATTAGCCTCCGTTTGTTTCTGTTACTCCTATGTCGTATATTCGACACTGTCAGTATCCATAATTGCTTACTTCTGAAGACACTTGCTTGTTTGAATGTTGCACACGACTATAATTTATGTACAGGCTTATGGCGGGTGTACTTCGTATGAACAATGTCCAATGAAGTACCTCCAGACGGAATCGGAGAACTTCGGTTTTATTCATGTTTTCCTTTTACAAAATTGTCGTCTGCTTCCCCAGAACCTGAGTTGACTTGTAAACATCAAGTATGAAATAAAACGCTACAACGTTGCCGCATTTACGCTCGGCAATTTCAGCTCGTTGTGACAGACAGCAATTGCACTTTCATTGTAACTAATTTGCGTGAAACTTGGCAATAATGATCCTCATTCTTATACCGATTAAGGGAAACTAAACTCCATTTGTAGCTTCCCCACTCAGAGAATCAATTACGCCAAAATTTATCCCTCTCATTGGCTGTCCTGTCGCAGTTCTGTTTAGCTCTTCAAGGTCAATCGCCATAAGTCCTTGGACAAAGTATAGCTTTCAAATTTCCCTCCCGGACAGGAAATTTCCCTTAAAAGCAAGAGCAAGGCTACAGAGAAAAGGAAGAAAACTCCTCTGTGTCAAGAGTGTTGGAGACCTGGAATCCGTTTTCTGCAGATCACGTTTCCTGGCTTTCTCACGGCTCCTTCTGCAGATGCCAAAGAAAATACCTATTATCCAAGCTGGCCGTTAAGCCTAATTAGGAGCAACAATTGGAACTGACGTTCTCTCTCTCTCTCTCTCTCTCTCTTTCTCTCTTTCCTTTCCTCTCACAGACACACTGTAAAAGCACATTTCTGTAATAATTTTCTCTGAAGGAATTGATTGTGCTGGACGGTCTTTAGGTAAAGTTTTCCCAGCTCTAGCGAATAACGAGTCGGCTGTACACCAAAGCCAAACGCAGATGCAATTAAAAAGTTTTATGGGAACTGAAAATATGGATTTCTTTAGGGCTTATGATAATGAAGTTCACTCTGTAATGTGTTTCTAACTGCATGCGGTAGTCCAACTACATCTCACCGCCTTGGATATTCAATTTTGCGTCACTGACTGCGTTGAACGTTAAGGAATTTATTAATTTGTTTAATAAACAAAACACATCAGTAGAGGCACGAAAAAGTGTTTTTTTTTTTTTTTAAGTTTCTCATGATCTTAAAAATAGTTTTTTGGTTGGGTTATTTTTAAGCCCTTTTTATTAAAGGACATTTTCAATTAAAAGTTGTATTTTTGCCTCTTTTTTTTCATTCATGAAGTTTTCACGTGTCTTTCCTTTCAATGTGCTCTTTAGTTTTGCAATGTTTCAGGCAAGAATCTCGTCGGAATCGGAATTTGTAATTGGATGTGTAAAGGGACATAACCGAGCTTGACCTAACCTTATCTAACCCATGGTAACTAATCTAACCAGGCACGAACCTAGAAGTTGGTTTCGGAAAGAGGGGTCCGAGGTCTGTATATAGGTGTGAACATTATCTAAAATGCATATAATTTTGAAAAATAATAATAATAATAACACGCACTTCACAAAAAAGTCTGAATTTCGGAGGGGTCAACTCCCAGGACCTCCGTCTGTGTACATAATTGAATCTAACGCAATCTGCGGAAAAACGCAAGAAAACATTATATTAATAATAAATATGAACATATAAAAATATATTTTGAAAGAAAAAAATATTTCACACACCAGGGTTCGAACCCGGATTTTTTACTAAATTACACACCACCCATTGAACCACGCTAGGAGCTTTAAAATAGTGATTTAGAAGCTTTATTTATACAGCACGTATTACGTAACAAGCAAGATGGCGACTTCCCTGCAACTTCCGAGAGCGAGTCGTACGTAGTCAACTCTTCAATTACAAATTACGCACAAAAAAAAAACGCCTAGTCTCCGACGCCGACATCGGCCCGACTTTCGCCGAGTAAATGCCGCCGCTGTCTGGCTTGCCTGCACATTCCAAGTTTGATGGAACATATGTGTAAAATAATGTTTGAAGAACCTTCTTTTGCTTGACACACTCATCAATTCTAATAATAAAACTCAAATTCCGGCATGTATCATTTCCTATACCACCATCAAACGTTAGCTTGGAGTCATACAAAACACAAAGATGTTATTTCAAGTAGCCTAAATTGTTTTTTACACGGCTTGGTAATATTGTTGATGTCACTTTGTGTTAGTTCACATTGCTACGGTGATTGATAAATGAAATTTAAAATCATTCACAAGAGCAATTTATTGAAATTCTTTTATATAAACTGAAAGATCAAGCAAATGGGCAACAATATCTTTGTTTCTCTCTACACAAGAAGAATTAGATTAATGTTAATCATGTTTCTTAAAATTAATGTAAACCAACAATCTCCAACAAAGGATGATAGCACTACCTCCGTATTTATCTAATGCACTTTTATCGTTGCACGAAATTTCAGTGTTGCTCCTACAAATTCAAGCCTAGAGAGTTCAAACTTTCAGGGAAGAAAGTTCATAACCAATTCAAGAGTTCGATCAATGCCGAGTTTTTCCTTTCTTTTTTCTTCATTGTTGAAATCGCTTGATTGTTGTTCTGAATATCAAAACCTATAACAATGAAGCTCTTTCAAGAATGAACAAAATAGAAAATTAAAAAATCGACATTGATCGAACTCTTGCATTGGTTATGAACTTTTTTCCCCGAAAGTTAGAACTCTCTCGGCTTGAATTTGTAGGAGCAACACTGAAATTTCGTGCAAAGATAAAAATATACTATACATAGCCTATACGGAGATAGTGCTGCCATCTTTTGTTGGAGATCGTTGCTTTACATTAACCTTAATGAGAAAACGGAACATTTTGCATTGCTTGTATTTAAACATTAAGATAGCAATACTGTTTATTGATTGCTGTATCACTCTGAGGTTTGTATCCTGCCTGATTTAATAATGACACTGCTCAATTCAGTCTACAAATGATGACCCTAACTATACAGAACATGGTTGTTCAGCTTACAGAGTTCGTGGTTAGGAATTCGTGGAATCTCAGAGTGAAATAAGCAGGGCTGCCAGATATCCTAGCTGTGATATTTGGCCACGGCTTTCCACTTACAACCTTTCGCCATCGATCTTCAACACGGACGGTTGGTTCTTCCACCGGAAAATCAAGCCACAATAGCAGTTAATGAGGCACTCTTGTAAATTGTGAAGCATGAGCTTACGAATTCCGGACTGACTCCCTGCTTGTGGTTTTGTCTCATTCCAGATCAGATCTCTCCCTCTCTGTGTGTGTGTGTGTGTGTTACTGTCTGTTCCCTGGCGGGAAAATTTCCACTTCAACATTTCAGCCAATAACATTTCAAGCATATAAACCTGGTAATTTCAAATGTTTCATGGCGAAAATGACCAATGATATTAATACTCAATATTTTTGTTTTTTCCTTTCCAAAAATGAGCAATTCAGTAGCTTCCTCCAAAGATTTATTTTCAATGCAAAATCCTCTCTAAAGGTGCTGTTACACTGTGGAGCCTGTTGATCAGCTTCCTCGCCCGAGTTTGCTCGTCGAGGAAACGTAATGGGTAATAAAAGAGACGTAGACGTCGTATCGTGGATATTATAATATGATATGATGTCCTTTTACTACGTCGAGACTCTTCTTAACTTCCTTCTCAGGGTAGGTTCATACACGTTGCATGAGGAATTGCGTCATCGAAGTGCCAACCAATCAAGGTGCCTACTTTGATGGACCTAATAGCCTACTGTAGGTGAGGTTAAACTTGATTTTTACATAAAGCTTTGCCTCGAGGAAAACGGAATTTCCTCAAGTGGGCTACACAATCGTAGTCGATAATAAAAACGAGGAATCTAAACGAAACCTTTATTCACAGCATAGCTGTCTGTATAAGACCATAATGGTAGTTAACATATATTGTACCCGACTTGACATTTTACGTAGTCCTACCAAAGTACGATATAATAGCTTAGTCGCTTAACAATTCAACTTTAAATGGTAAATGAAAATAATTACATAATTATGTTCTCTTTCATGCAGATATATTAAACAAACAATGTTAGAATTCACTGCAATACATATTTTCATTCAAATCAAATTTCGATCATGTTAATCTTCACAGAATTATCATATGAAAAAACCTGGCATCTAAGTTCCGTCTCGATAAAGTCCATCTAAAGCATAATAAAAGCATCACATCAAGGTATGTAAATAACAGATAAAGCATTCCCTGCTCATTGGCTGAATGGTGTATGACGCAACTGGCAGATACTGTCGTTAAGCAAACAGTATCCGTTTAGAGAAATCTGTCTGTATTCTAGCATTGGAAATCGCCGACTAGGTAACGACAATAACAGCCAATCAGGACAAGTCATGCTATCACAGTGTCTCTCGTGACAGGGGAATTAGCCTAGACTTCACTAGGCCATGATATGTGGTAACATTTGAGATTTGCCTATCAGATAACAGGGAAATTTAAAAATGCTTATCGAATTCGACTTAACAAGTTTGAACCAAACCCGTCATGCCACGCTAAGTACTGAATATCGATTTTGTTTGCTGTTGCGTTCCCCTGACACTAGGAGCGCTACTGTTACTCATATTTCCCTGTCAGTGGCTCGCTTAGTTATACATTGATCTTTGTATGCGAAACGTGTCAGTAAAGATTAGTTCTCAAATAGGTTAGTTTATTACACAAACAATATACATTTGCCTAGAGCGTAGAGTGTTGGATTGGGTTAGTACAACAGCTCACAAAGTTGGAGCTAAGTTGGAATACATTACTTGGTTAGTATTATTAGATTTCCAGAGGTTAGTTTTGGTTAGATTCCAATACGTTAGTTTCCATTCATTTACTTTACATGCAGTTTGACAAACTATAACCTTTGATCCACATAGTACAAACACAGTACAAAACATGGCTATAGTTTAGCTATTCGACCCAACACTCTAACCTAACCATATCAGGAAGCTGACCAAAAAAGCTCAACAGTGTAATAACAAAATGTCCGTCAAGCTTGCTCAAGGGCAGGCTTGTCAAGCAAACTGACCAACAGTTTGAGAGACTAAATTTCCTCGATGCCTGGTGGAGAAATACGGTCCTGGAAGGAGCAAATTCGATACACTCTAAAAATTGTACCTCTGAATTGCGAGTAAAAAATTAGAATTTTGTACTCCCAATTTTTGAGAGGCAATGGCGAACCCAGGGTTGGGTTCAGAGGAGCAGTTCTTTGCCTCCCAATTCTTCGGAGGGAACAAATTAATAGAAAAAAACGAAGAAAAAATATAAATCTCTGGGTCCGTCACTGCCTCTGAAAAATAGTTAGTATAATGTATTCCCAATTTTTGAAAATCAGTGACGGGCATAGGGATTCATATTTTGCCGATGTTTTTGTTTCTATTAATCTGTTCCCTCCAAAGAAGTGGGAGGCAAAGAATCACCCCTCTAAACCCAACCCTGGATTCACCACAACCTCTCAAAAATTGGGAGTACAAAATTCCAATTTTGTACTCCCATAGCGTAAAACATACTCCAGCTTCCTCGTCAGGAAGCATGTTGAACAAGCTGATCAACAAGTTCGGTTGTGTAATATCGCCCTTGCTTTTAATTATCGTAATTTTGCACTAAAGTCGCCGCGACATTTCAGCCGAAATGCAACAAGAGAGAGAGAGAGATGAAACAAATAGCAGACGACAACTTTCCCTGTCATTGGTTACTGATGACGTAATTGAGTAGAAAAGTATTCCCTTACATTTACACGTCAAGTAAATAAAAACTTGCATCTATAGTGGGTGAAATTGAAAAGATTTCACCTGGCCTTCGTTTTCAGAAACTAAAAGGGGGGGAAAAGAACTGTTATGCGGCTAAACTAATTTTCGAAACCAAAAATCTGTAATTACACAATATTCTTTAGGTTTTAGGCAACACTATGTAATTATAGATTGTTGGTTTTGACCATTAGTTTAACCGCAAAACAGCTTTATGTTTTAGTTTCCCGAAAACTAAAGTCAGATTGATTTTTTTTTTACTTCTTAATCTCACCCATGATATTGTATTCGATCATAATAATACAGTTTGTAAGAGCACGCATTGTTGCTGATGATAGAAAGAAGAGAGTAGGAAGTAATAACTGTCTATGGGGAGATTTTGTGTGCACGACCAAACTGGCAACAGCTCGGTCACATGTTTTCAAGGTCATGTCAGGTCGGTAATAATAACGTGGCGTCTATATGTTAACTTTCACGATCTCGTTTAACCAGCTAAGAAAAAAATGGATCTTCTCAATCGACTTATATTCTTTTTCTGTTTGTTCTGTCATAATTTTCTGAATCGATACATTAATTTTCATTAAGGTTAGTGCAAAGCAACGATCTCCGAATATGTCTCAGATACTTGAGGAAAATAAGGCCCGGGGAGAAATAAGGCCCATTTTGAAAAACAATATACACTTCCTGAGTAGGATTTTTGGAACACAGCTCAACTTCATTCTTCCAGACTCAACGACAGGGAAATGTAGGTGCCGATAGGCTTATTGTGAGTAGAAACACAGAGCTATATGGTCTATGATTGCAAATTTCTTAGCTTTTAATAAGGATTGCTTTTTGGTAGGTGTTAGTTATGTTGTTTGACATACCTCCAAAAATGCGTGTGTTTCGTTCAATATTTAAAGAGCAAAAAAAGCGCTAAGGGACATATTTCTTTTGATGTAATACTTCATTCAACCATTTTTATTCTGAACTTAAAGTGAGACTGTTGAAGTTGGTAATAAGACCCACAGAAATCAGGCGTATTCTATGCAGAGTACGGTAGTGATATTTAGCAGTGTTATAAGTAGCGATAGTATATTTATCTTAACTTTGTAGTAGAGAAAAATAATTAGCAAGATATTCAGTGATATCTATTGAATAAGTGGTGAGAAATGACACTTGTTTTATTCAGAACACAATCTCATAAATAAACTGTACATTATAATACGATCTTTGTGAAGCGCTAACTGTATTCAACTATTTTAGTGTTTTACGAATGTTAATAAATATGTTTGAGCAAGTTTACTATACTTACAATGGGCCTTATTTCCTATTTAGTTAGGTAATAACGCCCATTTGCAGTGTATCCAAAACCTACGTGTAGGTTTTAATTAGAATGAAATAAAAATGTCTAACACGCGTATTATGTCAATGAATCTCCAAGCTAATGTATCAACACAACAAACATTACGTACACCTTTTAACAGTCTGGCAATAGACGATTTTTACATGCTTTTTATTAACTTACTCTGTAATCATGTTTCGTCTCTGGTACAAATCTTGCAACGTTAATTTAACTCATTTCCCTACGTCATAAAATGATGAAATTTTGCACAGCGACGTAAGTCGGGTGACAATACAGCATTCCATTGTTACTTTCATATATTTCTATATATGTATGTATTTTAAAAAACATATTTTAATATTTTGTTATTACAGACTTCTTTATCCTAAATTAAATACTAGCCTGCACCGCGGCTAGGTTTGGCTGGTCGCAGAACACTTTAGGATTTGGGACACAAAATATTAGCTGGTATGAACACCGAAATAATCCGAAAAGAATAATAAATAAAATAAATTAAAAAAAGGACTTAAAAAATGGATTAGAAAAGGATTTTTTTTAAAAAAAAAACACGCTTTTTTAAGCAAATAAAAAAATGGACCAAAAAGTAAAAAAAATAATAAATTTTTGAATCGGAAAATAAAAGCGTGGGTGCTCTTAGATATTATGATAAGGTAAGCAAGGGCACCCACGCTTTTATTTTCCTATTCAGAATTTTTTTTTTTTACTTTTTAGTCCATTTTTCTTTGCTTAAAAAAGCGTGTTTTTTTTTCTAAAAATCCTTTTTAATTCCTTTTTTATTTCTTAGCTGGGCCTTATTTGCTTCAAGTATCTTATTATAGTTTTATCGTTGCACGAAATTCCAATGCTGCTCCCACAAATTCAAGCGTAGAGAGTTCAAACTTTCAGGGAAGAAAGTTCAAATTGTGCCTTTTTTTTGTTCCTTGTTTAAAGAGCTTCATTGTTTTAAGGTTTGGATATTCGCTATAACAATCAAACGATTTCAACAATGAACAAAAAAGAAAATAAAAAATTTGGCACGGATAAAACTCTTAAAATGATTATGAACTTTCTTTTTCGAAAGTTTGAACTCTTTAGGCTTGAATTTGTAGGAGCAGCATTGAAATTTCGTTCAACAAAAAAAAATACATTCGAAATAAGAGTGGAGCCATCTATCGTCAGAGATCACTACTCTACACTAAGTTGAACTCTTTTGCGTTTTTCTAGAAGACCTTGCAAGTTAAAGAAAAATATCTGGGATACTTTTTCCAATGCACTGATATCTTGGGTACGTCTTGTGAGTGTAATCGTTTCAGCTTAAGTATCTGTAGTTTCCATTCCTTAAAAATATTAACTTGAGGAACAGAACACAAGGATACAATCAAGCCGAAATTACACCAAACATTCAATTCAAAAGCATATATTAAATAACACTGATCAATAGACCAAAATGAGCCTGAAATATAGTATTTTCTTGAGGCGCTGAGTTCAAAATGACGATAGTTTGTCGGCCACCATTTTGTCACAACCGGTATGCATATTTGTAACTACAGAGAGACTCACAACTCACATTACAGACTTGCAGCTTAAAAAGAAACATCAAGGAAATGAAAGTAGTACACAAATATGGAATGGTGAGAAAGGGCTACATTTTGAAGTACGTTATCAACATGGACGCCATCTTGAAATCCGCCATATTGGATGGAGGTATTTTTTTTTAATTTCAAGTGAGACATGTGACATATCGATTAGCACTAGAATGTTCCCAGAAAGCCATTACATGTGTCAGATTTGACCTAAGTGTTACGATGTTGGAGGTACGACGCTGCTGGAAAAATGAACACATGTACTGCAAACTAGCAGTGAAGATTACTCCGAAACCGAAACAGAGTTCAAATTTGACACCTGAGTGATTTTCTGGGAGCATTCTCGTGTCGTTTGATACGTCACACGACCCACTTGATATATATATATTTTTTAAATGACCTCCATCCAATATGGCACATTTCAAGATGGCGGTCACGTTGATCTACTCCAAAATGTAGCCCTTTCCCACCATTCCACAGTTGTATGTTATAATGCTTCAATTCTTTCATGGTTTATGAACTAGAGAACTGCACTGCGACTATATACTCCAGTAGCAAACATACGTGTTTTTAACGTTTATTTTAGGTTAATTTCGTTGATTAGCCGTTATCTGTAGACAAAAAAAAATGCGTTTATTTTTAAATCATATTTCAACAAAGAGGTCATTGTGTTGATAAGACGTTAATACAACGTGTATTCAATATGTTATTTTCAACTATGGTATAATAGATTTTGTTTAATGCATTTCTTACTAATATTATGTCAAAATCATATAATTAAAAAATAATTGAATGATACAAACTAATTTTGGTGTTCTTATGTGCACGTTGAAAACAGATTAAATTTTAAACCATATTTCAACGAAGTTAGAATTTCGTTGATACGAAGTTAATATGACATTCTTTCAACTATAATTCGTACTATTTCCCAGATTTCGTTTCACACTTGCATTTCTAATTTAATTGCTTAAATATTATAATTAAAAGCAAATAAAATGAAAATAACTATATTTTTCATGTTTATTTTTGCAAGTTGAAAACAGGATGAATTTTAAACTATATTTCAACGATCACTTAATTTCAATGATACAGCAAAAGAATAGTGGCCTCTCCTGGTGGATTTTTGGATAAGTGGTCGAGATACCAACGAGAAGTACAAAACGTTCCTGTGTTCGAACCTCACAGCAGCTGCTCGAATTATTTACTGTTTGAAAATTAACCCCGTATATCGTGATAAAAGGAACGGATAATATGAAACTAAATGTGTGTGTACCAATAGACAACATTCAGGCTCTGTTTGGGCCAACTAAACTCGTTTCTTCATCATTTCTTCTCAACCATTATTCAAAGTCGAATAAACCGTTGAACAGATTAACATAACGTTTCGGTACGAACGTTTAATCCAGGTGTTTTCAACGTTTGTGTGCTCCTAGGGTAGTGTTTATCTTCCTACTATACATGGGTGCAATTTTTGACAAAAAATTGCGTTATGCAACTTTTTAAATGTGAGTTTCGACTTCACCACACCGAAATACAGTCAGGACACCTGAAATTAAGAATTTTTTTCATCATTGACGAGTTTCTTATGGTCAATAGTCTTATGGTCTATAGGACTTATGGTCTAACTCAGGCCGGTATATGGGAGAATAAATGATCTGAGAAGGTGTCGGTCAGAGCCTAAGTTGAATGTACTATCCCAGGATTTGCCTGGTGTGACAGGAAAACACATGGAAACCATTGTTTAAAAGTGTAATCAACGATATTTTCCAATTGTAAATGCTAATATTACATGACAGAATAACAGATTACAAAAAATCTCAATCCAAAGTACTCATGACTTATCTCCGAACAATATTGTCAGTGGTCTGTTCCAGGAAGTGTATTGTCACAATGTTCATGCAACCAGTGCTTACAAATTACACATTGAAACCAATCAACATACAAGGGACATACAAATTTCAACTGGACTTTTGTTTCTTGAAAAAATGTTTTTAAAATGGAGCCTTTTTATTATTGTGCGTTTGGTAACACTGTTATCTCATGTTACCATAACGTCACATGTTGTGTTGCCATGACAACTTCCCCATTGCAAAAAGAGAAATGATGAGTGGGTGTGTTTCGGTTTCCGTGCAACAGAGAATATCAAATTTCTCTGTGAGGAAGGTGTGATTTACAGTGAAATTCACCAAACACTTCAAACATAGTGTACTCAGTGGTGTAAATCGTTCAAGGAGGGCAGACAAAGCGTACGCAAAGAACCGCTTAAAGCAAGGTCTCCAACTGCTGTTAACAACGTCATGATCACGCAGGCAAATATGTCCATACTGAACAACAGGATAATTAGTGTAACTGATTTGAACTCTGCACTAAACATTATCGATCAACTCAAGAGGACTCCTCATAAATTTGAGCCCAGGACTCCTCAACCATGAGATATGCCTTTTCCAAAACAACGCTAGGTCCCATACAACTAAGGTGGCCATGAAAACATTGAAAGAATTAGAAAGGGATATTGTTTTCAGGACCATTACTTTTGGCCTGTTGAAGCCCTAGAAGTAAGCAACATTAAGTAGATGCTCTATCCGTAATACGTAGACGCCCAACAAAAGTAAGTAAATCTTTGTGCTCTCTCACCCCCGAATGGTGACGTAATATTTGAACGACTCCTAACAATTAAAAAATGTACATGCTGCAGATATTTAATTGTACTGCTTAGTATCAAAATTCGTTATTTATAGTAAAAGAAATAAACAACGAATTTTAATACTACGTTCCACAGTTATAAATATGTGTTTGAAGCATGTACATTTTTTAATGTCAAGTGTCGTTCAAATATTACGTCAGCATTCGGGGGCAGGGGTTTAAGCTTTTCTTATTTATGCTGGGCGTCTTAGCATTAGGGATAGGATATCTACTTAATGTTACTTACTAAGGGGGACGGGGTCTAAATTGACCAAAAACGCGCTGACGTAATATCTAGAAAACACACAAAATATTGTGTATGAAAGTGTCTAGAAAGTGCATATAATTGTTCCAAAAGTGCTTGAAAATGAATAAAGTGTCCTGAAAGTAGTCGAAACTAGTTTCTAAAACACACTTTAGGAGCACATTAAAATTGAGGTACTTTTGTTGTACTTTTGAGCACTTTTGTAGCACTATTAAAGGAACACTTTTGTACACTCTTAAAGCACTTTTGAACACCTTTGAGACGCTTTCATAGCACTTTAGTTCACTTTTGGACACTATAAAAGTGTTCGAAAGTGAGCTAAAGTCGTTTCCAGAAAGTGCTCAAAGGTGTTCAAAAAAGTGTAAAAAAAGTGTTTTATTTTTTACAGTGTAGACTCTTCGGGGCAGAAAATAACTTATATGGGACTTAGTGGTATTTTGAGAGCAGGAGGACTGACAACATATTTCGTTGATATTCTTTCACATAGTTAGGCTGTAGTGTCACCAAATTGGAAGTCTGTTTCTACCTGTTTTAGGCGCTAGGCTACGTTTGCAAACAGACAGAAGGGAAAATATCTAATGTCAAAAAAATTTAGAGGACGCTAAAATTAAAAAAACAGCTAGTAAGAAAACACTTAAAATTAACATATCTAAAAAAAATATGGCAAATATAGCTATCTTGTAAATTAATTTCAATTATTGTACAAACAATATTTGTAGAATTAAAGAAGTTATTACTTACAAGTGCTCATGTTTAAAATTAACTTCTATTCTAACATAATTCCGTTCCGTAAACATCTTTCCTTTATTTTAAAAAATGCAGAGAAATGAAATTAAAAAGATAGTAATCTTAAATACAGAACAATGCACTCTTTCGAGTATTCCAAACCCACGTTGATGTTGATTCAGAAGTTTTTCATAGTTTGAAAGCCTGCTGCAATAAAAAAGGAAGAGTATAAACTTTACATAATGCTTTCATCTTTTGTCGAGGAAGCGAATAAAGAAAAGTTCATTTGATTTTTAAATTTCTCTTCATCTTACATCCTTTTTTCCATAAACTGCTGAATTTTTTTGGCTGTCCTGCTCAACCAGCTGACACCTCACAGAATATTCTATCTCAAGATTAAAAATGAAAAGAAGAAGAAACAAAATTTAATATATGTTTTTCTTTCTTTCCCTTGACTGAGTAGAAAACGAGAAAAACTGCGAGTAACGTGTTTTTCCTTTCCTTTTTAAAAATCTGTCTTCTCGGAAACGAGTAAAACAAAGGACTGCTAGCAAGCGCTGAAATCTCATTATCAACTGTACAATGGTGCTAACAATCTCATTACCCCCTTTTGGTTCTCCTATCTTAAATCTAACTCTAAAATGGAAACTCTCCTAGAATTTTCTGAACAGTAATCTACATTTTATTTCCTAGAAATGGTTCTGGTATGTTAGTGGGGAAAGTATAAAAAAATGAAAGCACGGAGTTGGTTGTATTTTATTTTTATATTTTTTTTTGTCTTTTATGTGCCCTTCTTTCCAGGTTCGTAGAACGTTTCAGGAACTAAGTAGGTCTAAGTATCATTCTAGATTCTAAGTACATAGTTTAAATTCATTGCAGACAGACATCCTTATTCTTGTAATGTTATGCATTTAGGCCTAAGTAAAGAGAAGAAACGTTCAAAATGGCGTAACATTAAGAAGAAATGTTCACTTGTCGCCCAGAGTATGAAACTATTTCTTCAATTATTTTGGATTCATTTTGCATAAATATCTACTTCTAACACTATTATTTCTAGGCAAATTGAAGAAAAGTTGTGCGTGGTGTAACGGTACTTATCTTGCGTCGGTATCTTTCATACTGCATTTGTCTACACTACAAAGTGAACAGACTGTAAAATGTATATTCTGTGAACGAGATAAACTAAAGTGTGAAGGACATAGCGTTACATAATTTAAGAATATTAGCACTAGTTTAGGACTCGGAGAATACAAAATTGTAAAATTTAATGTTACTAAAACCAGAAGAGAATAAAACATACACCGTGTGCTTTGCTTGCAATTTTTCTGAGTAACCAATAAAAAAACTTGTTCACGTATTTGTATTAAGGCTGATTTTCATGAACACCTACGTTGCTTGCTTCAATTAGGGTGAGTAGCTAATAAAAACGGGTGTTTTATTGCGTGTTTTATTGTAAGGTAAGTGTAAGGCGTGCTTCAATTGGTTATTCACCCAAATCGCAAGCAACGCAAGCTTTCGTGAAAATCAGCTTTCATATTTTTCTTAATATTTCTGAAAATATATTTGAAATTAAAGTTTTTGTTGTGGAAGGGGTGGAACCTAGCTTGATCCTCGGGATGCCTTTTATTCTGGACTATCGATGACAACTGGATCCAGTTAGTGGAGCCTTGAGATTGAGATGTCCAGATGGAAGGCATGTTGAGGTAACTTGCAAAGAATTCGGGGTCAAAACGGCCTCTATCCTTGGACCTATCTTTTGCGATGAGGCAATTGTGTCCGAGTCCGAACTAGAGAAGTACGTTGAAAAGCGTACTGATCTATCTATTGATTTGCGGGACCAATTGCTCGTCTTCCTGAAGCAATACCGATATTTATTTTGTGAATATCCCAGACCTGCTAAACTACCTGAAATTAAGATAATGTTGACAGACACTGAACCAGTGAAAGCTAAAAACTACGCTATGCCATATGCTGTTCGAGAGCCTTTCCGTCAGCTTTTAAAGAGGTGGCTTGACTATGGCATAGTTATAGAGAAACCTAGTCCTTATAATAATCCGGTTCATGTGGTGATGAGATCAGAAGGACACGGTATTCGTCCTTGTTTGGATATGCGAGTTACGAATAAGAAAACCATTGCTCCGTTGGTTCAAGTTGAACCTATTCAAACGTTGCTTCACCGTATGTCCGGGTCTACTGTTTTTACTATCAGCGATGCTAAGGAAGCTTATTATTCGTTGACTCTCCATCCCGATTCCCAGGTCATTACGGCATTTTCTTTTGAAGGCCGCCAGTTTGTGTTTACTCGCCTGGTTATGGGGATGAAGTCCTCATGCGCGATCTTCCAGAATGCTATGCATCAACTGTTTCCACTGGAAACACGGGACTTTTTAGCCCTTTATCTTGACGATCTTTTGGTTTTCTCTGCGTCTTCCCAAGATCATTTCCGTCAGTTATCACACGTATACGATAAATTGAAGGAAACTAATATTTCCTTGAATTTTCGGAAATCCCAGTGTTTGTTGTCTGAGGTTTCCTATCTCGGCCATATCGTGTCAGGTGGAGAGATTAAGGTCAACCCTTCTATGAACGAGCCCATTCGAAAGTTTCCTCTTCCTAAAACACGGCGTCAGTTGCGTCGTTTTCTTGGTATTTGTAACTGGAGGCGTAAGCATATCTATGATATTGCCCGGCTCCAGGAACCTCTTGTTATGTTATTACGTAAGGATAATAAATTTAAATTCGGCCCTGAAGAGGTGGAAGTTTTCGAGGTTCTGAAGGAAGCCTTAATTTCTCCCCCAGCCTTGGTCCAGCCCCGGTTTAGTGACGAGTTTCACTTGTTCAGTGACACTTCGTTACTCAGCTTGGCTGGATATTTGGCTCAAGTGCGAGATGGCGAATACGGAGTGATAGCTTACGCTAGTCGTCGTGTTCGTCCGACGGAGATGTCCCTATCTGTCGTCCAGTTGGAAGTTTTGGCCATTGTGTTCTTGTGTGAACATTCTCCGATTTTATAACGGGTAGACCTGTTATTGTCCACACCGATTCCAAGTCCATAACGCAGCTCAAGACTCTACGGAATCTTGATGCGCGTACTACTCGGCTGCTTCTCAAGCTTCAAGATTTTGATTTGCGGTTTGAACATCTCGCTGGAACTTCGAAGTTTATTGCCGATAGTCTCAGCAGATGTCCACCGGAGGAAGAAGACAAGGAGTGTACGAAATTTAGAGTGAACATGGTCTTCAATAGTCTGTCTCAAAAAGAGTTCCTGAAGAGGTGCGCGGATGCGCAGCAAACTGACAGCTATTGTAAGAGGATGCTCCGTAAATTTCGTGAAGGGAATCCGGACTGCTGCTTACATTGGGGGATGCTCTATGTACGTTCTAGATGCGAACCAAATGATTCGCTGCTGGTAATTCCTAAGGTCTTGGTTCCCCAAGTCCTTAGTGAATTACATGAAGAAGGACATTTTGGATCGATGAAATGCTATTTATTTTGTCGCCGTCTCTTCTATTGGAAGAGAATGCGACAAGAAATAGCTACTTTTGTCCGTGACTGTCTTGTGTGTGCACGAACAAAAGCAACGAATCAAAAGATCTCATTAGAACATTGTCATGTGGCTGCAGCTAGGCCACATGAGAAGGTTTGTTGTGATCTTATTGGGAAGTTGCCGAGAAGTTCTCATTTTTCTTTTGTCTTTTCCGTCGTCGACATTTTCTCTGGTTTTTTGACTTTATATCCATTGCGTTCTGCCAGAGTCAAGGAGATTATTCAAGTCTTCAGGAAGCAGTACCTTCACCATTATCCTGTTCCTGCTGTCATTACGTCTGATCGAGGGGCTCAATTCAAGTCGAAGCATTGGAGGGAATTTTGTGAGGAACAGAAGATGAAGCATGTGTTGACGACAGCTTATAGGGCGAAGGTGGAGAGATCCCATAAAGAGGTGAACCGCTTGATCCGAGTGTTTTGCAGTGGTGATCACACTCGGTGGAGTGCTTGCTTGAACCAAGTCTGTTCGTTACTGAATAACTCCGTGTCACTGGTCAATGGATATACTCCTTCTGAGTTATTTTTGAATTTAAATGCCTCCGATTCCTTCAAGCGTGGTGTAGACTGGCCTGAGGAATTGCGAGACCTCGATTATGGAAAGTGTCATCAGCTAGCGCTGATAAACTTACGGAAAAGTCGTAATAGGAACAAGGTTCCTAATCCCGGTAATGCCATAGTGTTACAAGTCGATGACTTGGTTTTAATTCGTGTAAGGGAACACAGTTCGGCGATCGACCGAAAGACCAAGAAGTATTTTGAGATATACCGTGTTCCGTATATCGTCGTCGAAGTGGGTTCCAATTGTGCCAGACTAGCCACTTTGACTGGGGTTGATGTGGGGAAACATAACCTCAGAAACCTGAAGCGATTTAATTGCTCCGAGCAACGCAGGCAAGAATTGCTGCCTCGAAGCAATTGAATCGAAGTCTTGCTAAATGCATGGCGGTCGCATGTATTTAGTATTTGCCTTATCGCAATTGAGCGTGACGATGACTTCACGTTAAGTCATGGTTGATTGTGATAGGTTTTGTGTTGAAAGATGTGTAATTAAATATTAAATATTAATATGTTATCTTAATCATTATATGTGAACTTTAATATTAATATATACATATCTAAATGAAATATTACTAATTCTTATTTTCTTATTATACTCAATTACTAATTATTTATTTTCTCTAATATATTAAATACTTTTCTTTCTTAATTACTAAATGATTTAATCGCCTTTTATGATTTTCTTTAGTGTTTCGCGGTGCTAAGTCTGGCTCGTATGTGAGATGTGTTTGTTGGTATATCCAGTTTTGTTGAGAAGAAATTCAATAAATGGAGAAAGGTCTTCTCCATTCCTTTCATTTCTTTTTCCTGGCCC
>JAGDQP010024809.1:10633-27540 GCA_022664845.1 Lepisma saccharinum
TCTGTGCATTTCATAGACATTGGCGCAACCGTTCGATGGGTCCGTGTAAAGGGTCTAGTATGCTAAAGGTACCATTGGGCAGCACTGTGATAACTGCTGCGTCTCATGGCTTTGGATTTCATTCATCTGTCGTACTTTTGTGATATTCTTTGGCTTAGCTGCCTTCTTTTGAGCTCTATGAATTTTTCTCTCTCCCTTAAGTTACGACGACCAGTTTATGTTGATAGTAAAGATCTGTGTTGTGAACTTTTAGTAATATTTAGAGGCTCGCAAAGTCTATGCTGGTAAGAGTACTTGTTTTAATGCTACAAAAACTCTCGGAAAATGTCCGTAAACTGTTGATCTAAATATGCCCCTCTTACTTTCAGTAGAAGTGGCAAGTGATGGACATAGTTTCTCAAAGCTTAATTTTATAACATAAGTATGTACGTTCATCAATGTTGCACAAGATAATGAATAGTTTTAAGAAAATGTTACTAATAAAGTTCTCAATATTCAAAATATAGTTAAACGCTCGTATTTTTCGAAATAGTCTTGTCCAATTTCATCAGTTTCTTCATATAACCAAACCCTAGCAAAATTAGAGATTTGTGCCTTTTTGAAAAAAAAAAGGATTGTCATTTCTTGAATTTGCACGTGGCTTTTATATCGAACGCATAAAAAATTCTGCGATCTCATTTCACGATAGATCATATGAAAAGAGAAAAGTGTGTTAACTATAACGGTTTCCACTAAAATCTCAACTTTGTTCTTGCCGAAGCCTTTAGACAACTTTCGCTTAGACTGGGATTGGGATGGGGAAGGCTGTGGGAAGGAACTTGTTTGTACTTTGTGCACTTTCAAACTGAGCCTATCGTCGTAAGACTTTCTTCTTGTAGTCGTAATACGGTATTCCTTGTACGAACATCTTTGCCATACCATATTCGAATAATAAAGCTTTGCGTCTGTTCAGCATGCAGTGTTGTGTACAAAACTTAACATAGCTTCTTGCTTATTTAAACACACAAATGTTTGGCTTTTAATGGCTGCGATTAAATAAGTTAAATACGTAGCGTGGTTTTAAATCGATTGGAGTAACCATTCAAATTTAACAAATGGTTTAACTTTATTTTTTAAAATGTAAAAATATTTGATATTGTCAGGATATTTTTTTAAAGAGCTGCTGAAATCAGATGAAATAATATTTTGGAAAATGAATTATCTTATGTCGTCAAATTACCTTAGAAAAGTTTTTTTGCCTTTTTATCTACCAAACATACGAATTTGAGGAAAGGGCAAGTAATTAGGACGAAAGATGTTCTGATACCGGCCCTGCCGCCCACTGTCGTCGTCGTGATGATCAAAAAACATGAAATCTATCCCGATAAAACTTCTTGAAACGGGAAGAAAATCCATTCGGTGCAGTTTTCACATATTAATGTGTTCGGAACTGTTGCCCTCAAAGGTACCTCACAAAATGAAACAGAAAATAGTCTGATGCGATATCTGGGGAATAGGTTTAATACATCAAATATTCTTAACCAAGGATGATAATGTTGTCTCATGAGTGCAGGCTTCTTCGTTTTCTGTTCTTTTCGTAGACACGTTCCAGCTGTTCAGAGTAGTGGCAGTGCTTGTTCGTCCAGCTGCCAACAGTTGGCATTGTACGATACCCCGCGCTGTCCATCAAACACTGCGTAACCTTCTCTGTGTGTAGTAGTGGCTTCGGTTGTTTGATATGGGTTCATAATGTACTAATTATTAATGGTGGGTTCTAGGAGTAAAGGCGGACTGGGAGCACAAGAACCTACCCAGAGAAGAATGCTAAGAGGCCTCAATGAATGATTTGTAGTACACTTTACGGGCTACGTAGGTTTCCATACCCGTCCGTATTTCAGGTCCTGAGGATCTACTATCAGCACCATTGCTTATCACGATCTTCAGTATTTATAAGATCACGAAAATTTATTAACGACAACGTTTCGTCTTATAGCTTTAAGCTTTTTCTAGACATGAACATTTACCCAAATAACAGCCTGGAAGAAATAACAGATCGCGGGAAAACCTCAAGAATAACCAGACGAAATTTATGTTTTGTTCACCTGCGATTTAAATAACTTAATATTTCGCCATGAATTATGAAGATTCCCACAGTCCTTATCATTTAAATTATGGGAGAACCAACAAATTTCGTAACCTTCTCTTACAACCCTATCTGTTAAATCTTTACCACCGCCTAAACACTTAACTGAATTTTCACTGATGTTGTGTGTGTTTTTTTTTAATAGCATGTGCTGCTAATCCGGATTTCTTTTCTTTCCTTCGGATATATTCCAAATGTTCTCTGAATCTTTTTCTAATGTATCGCTTTGTTTGTATGGTGTGACCAATAGACTACCGTACGTGTTTGAACAAGACTCCACACAACTCATGACACCTAACAATGCCTGGCCTATTTCCATGATCATGTGATACCAAACATGTGGTGTCCAAACTCACTCCATTTTAATCACATGGACTAACATGTAGGTATGTAGCGTTTTTGAACGTGAGACTAACAAATATTTCTATATAAGTGAAGAGACTATATATATATATATATATATATATATAGAGAGAGAGAGAGAGAGAGAGAGAGAGAAAGGAAGAGTTTAAACGAAGGCAAATTGTTTGGTAATTTTCTCCGATTTAAGAGCCCTTTCAGACAAGACCAGTATTGGTGAATACTAGAAATAAATTGCATGTTTCACACACAGCAGCAGCAGTGCTGCTAACTGTTACAACAATAGTTGGTTGAGTTTGACACGAGTAGCGAACACAAAAAGCCAATATCAAGAATTGTAGATTTCACATGCTGCTTCAGTTACACTGCACACTACTACAGATATCAGCAGCACGACCGATCATTGGACCACCAACTCTCCAATCCAATGCCACAAGTCCTTTGAGAATGGACAGGGAAATTCTCTATTTCGTCGTCTATTCTTCCACCGTATGAGAAGCATCGCCAAAAGTAATTACCTTCTATGTCCATGTTCACTGGAAAGTATCTACGTTCAAGTAGTTTCGGGCGTCGTTGGCGCTTCAAACGCCCGTCTGAAGCACTGCTGGTGGACTCGTCTAATAAGTTGTCCATGCTTGAGAACTGTAGATATGCCAAATGTTTTCTTTTTTAAAATAAGTAATCCAAAGTCTTACATGTGAAAAATGACTGTAGTTCATTATTTTGAAAGTGAGGTTAAATAAAGTTTTCTTCTACAATATTTCCTACCACTTCGGAATCGTCAACAGAAACAATAATGAAACCACTAGCACATGTTTTAATACATTGACTGCAATAAAGACTGGTTGTATTCTTTCTATGTCCAAAATTAATGTTAGGCAGGATAAACCTAAATTAGTTTACTTCATCTGCTCGACACTAAAAGGTTAGGTTGGGCAAAGTTCAAATACTTTATATTATATAAGTCGTTGATAAATACACCGCTTCATCTAAGCTACTCTTGTCGACGAAAATTGTTGTGGGCATGTAACAGGGAAGATCCTGAGCACTATGTATAACAGGACGTTGTATTTCCGTCGTAGCTGATGGAATAATCGTGTAATCCGGCTACTGTGGAGACAAGAGCGATGGAGAAGGCTCTCACTTAAGTGGCGAATGTCATCACATGTACCCAACTGTCTCGGATTGAAACCCAACCCAACCACTGAATTGTTTAGATCCCACGTTTAAAAGTATGTCCCGTACTTCAAAGTCATATACTGGATTAGGACTAAAAAGTAATAACCCGATTCACGTTTCATTTCTTGCAAGGTCGTGAAAGCACAATGCTTAAATACGAAGAAGAAATATTTTGGATGAAAAATTTAATTAGAAATTTCACATATTTTGTATGTATAAATATATATAATTCTACTATTATCAACTTCTAAGAGTGAATTACATAAGAAATATCATAAAATGTGAAACTGACACAATAACATTAGTACAAAACACATTAAAGCATAGAAAACCAATAAACTAATTTACTTTGCACACACGAATTCGATGGAAGTTGTCTTCATCTGAGTTAAGCAGATTCTCACTCGGCCTCTTCATCGGGCTTCTCCCCTTCCGTTGCGGCTTCGCCTTCAGCATCGTCAGCCTCCTCTGCACCTTCTCCTCCCTCGTCTAACATTTCATCGAGAGCGTCTTCATCAAAGAATTCCATATGTTCCTCTTCCTCCTCTTCTTCTTCTTCTTCCTCTTCCTCAGGTTGTTCTTCCTCTACTGTAGGCTCCTCCATCATTTCTTCTTCCATTTCTTCCTGTAGTCGTCGCTGTTCTTCTGCTAACCTTTCTTCCTCAGCTAATTTTTCCTCTTCTAGTTTCTTTGCTAGTATTGCTGCTCGTTTTAACTCTAGCTCCTCATTAGTCAAGAACATTCTAAAGGCCAGATGTTTAAGGCCTTCATACCATGGTATGCTGGGCCTCTTCTCTTCAACTTCTTCTTCAACTCCTTCTTCCGCTTCTGCTTCTTCTGGTAGTACTTCTGGTACTAATAAGCTAGGTACTCTGCTGACAGGTTCCAAATGTTTTTTGAGATTTTCCCACTTGTTGTAATACCTTATTTTGCTTGGATCTTTACGGTAATACTCACATAAGTGCGAAGTTTCACTGGCATGATGACTAAACAAGAAGGATAGTGGATCATTAAACATTCGAAATTGTGTCATTACCATTTGGCCAAGACACGTGAAACGAATAAGCATATTTATATATCCAATTGATTCATCATCTTCGTTACGCAAGTAGAAATCAGCCTTTATTTTGTCGGTAGCTGATACGTTTGAAATATTTTTCTTCGCGCGTTGTAGAACTCTCTTAACAAGTTTTGCAACACTTATTTGCGCGACCCCAGCAACCCTAACGCCTAGACTTTTGAATCTTCTGAAAACACACACAAGTAACTTGCTTTTCGTTTCATGCTCCATAGCTTCTTGAAGTTCTTCTGGATCCATTAGAAATGTGATAGATCGACCATTTCTCAACGATATTTCAAGTTCTACTGCATTACTGAACTGAGAGTACTTCCAAAAGTCCCGTTGAGATATTTCTAAGGGAGGATAGTCCATAAATGCTACAGCTACACGAATAGGCGGAGGATGTGGTATGTTATGAATAAACATTTCTGGAATTGTGTCAGTTTTTAAAACAATTTTGCCAACAGTAATTTCCATTAAATAGATTTCTTCATCTTCCCATATTGATGTCAATGATAATGTTTTCAGTTCATCGGATTTTGCAGGTGATAATTGGCTGAGCGCTTGCAAGAGAGAGTCAACTTCAGGTTCAGGTTCACCCTCGTCTTCCTCTCCTGTTATTTCAAATACTTCTGTTTCATTTTCTATCCCTTCCTCACCTTCTTCTGGTTCTCCCTCTCCTTCCGCACTTTCTCCTTCGCCAACTGTTTCTTCTGCTTCTTCGCCTTCCATTATGAAGTGTTACAAGTTAACTTTTAAGAAGTAGCTCATGTGGAAATGATTAGTCTGAGTGCGTACAATCTTCATTCAGAAAACTCAGAACCAAAGAAAAATAAACTCGCAGTTTAAATACCCTCAATATTTACATGTGGAAAATGCCTTACAAACTTCTACTTATTCCTACGGTCATTTTGAATAATAATATCAATTTTTAGCTTCACATCAAAGACACAATAAATTTACTTTCACCATAGCTAATAATTTCATCTGTATGCGTTTCTTTCCCAAGAAAAATATACACAGGTACAACTACGATGTTCGGGAAAAATTTTCTGCCAAGCGTGACGTCACTCAGGAGACAAGATCAAGTGCAGAAATTTAAACAAGAATATACATTCAGCTTATTTTCTACAGATCCACACCATTTTAATAAAACAGAATGTATTGTTCTTTATTTTGACTATATGTATAATATTATTGGAATTGAAAGCCGCGTCTGTTTTCTGCAATAGATTGCAGATTGTTTTCTGCATCTACTCTTCTTGTCATTAGTAACGTTTCTTCGTGTTACAAAACAACAATTTTTGAAAGCATTTACAAGCAAAATTATGTATACAGACAGGCCCGTAAATATAAAAGCTCCCACCTTCGACCCCTGCTTACTTTTATTTATTAAAGTTCAGAGCTAATGAGGGGGGTCTGGTCTAAGACTTCTTCCTCCCTTTCATAGTATTTTATTTATGGCCTTTAGGCATTCTAAGGGAGGGGAAAGGATTCGGGAAGGTGTCGGCCAGGGCCTATGTTGAAGATGCCATCCCGACATTTGCCTGGTGTGACTGAGGAAAAACGTGCGATTTCGGTCGCAGTTTCAAAGGCCCAGTAGTCGGATTTCGTAATTATGATACCGAGCCGCCGTAGCTCAGTGATAGAGTGTTGGCATAGTAGCATTCGGGAGGTCGTGGGTTCAATCCCAGCAGCCGACCATCCTGACTGAGGTTTTTCTAGGGTTTTCCTCAGTCACACCAGGCAAATGCTCTGGCCGACACCTTCCCGACTCCTTTCTCCCCTATCCCGGCCTGAGCCTTAGATGCTTAAAGGCCATGAATAAAGTTCAATCATGCCGTAATTGACAAATGAAAATTGATTTATTGGTTACGTTTGTTTCTTCAGTCAACTTGAGACTTGTGTGTGTTTGTATGTATATGCTTAGGGAATAATTCCTTCTTTGTGTCATGTAAATAGGACAATTGTGAGGCGAGTAGTGGCAGTTCGATGTGACTGTTACGAAATTAAACTAAATCCTTCGAATATTCTATATCATTTATTTCAGATTAGAGATTTATTGCTCATCACAGATCACAAGTATAACTAAATATTTAATGTTTGTCAGTACCAATACGTTGCATTACGTGACAGAATAATTTGAGCGCAATCAAAGTATTTCGTAGTGGGGTATGGAAGGGGTAAAAGCTCCAGTTTAATTTTCTCCCGAAAAATCGAGTTTAAAAAAAATAATAAAATTAATAAACCCGTAACTACAAGTTAAATATCACCTCACTGGAAAGCATTTTAGTTTTTTTTTTTTTTTTTGTAAAAATTAAAATATTTCATCTTTAGGCTATAGTTAGTGGAAAAGAATAAAAAAACAACCACTGCATCAAATGGTTGTATTAATACAACACTTTCCGGTGTCCTAGGGTGACCACCACTTTTTGTGTTAAATCAGCACAACAAACGTGTAGATGTCGGTGATTCAAGACTCCGATTGTGCTAGTATGAGAACTTTCATTGTGTTGAATCGCCAAGATCAACACCGTTTGTTGTGTTGATTTAACACAGGATAAAAGAATTTAACACAGGTGGTCGCTCTGAGACACCGAAAAATGTTGAATTACCACAGCCATTTTTGCAGTGTATTCTCCGCTTATTAAAGATTCATAAACTAAAAAAAAAAAAACCTCAGGGTATACCTTGTAAAAACTCCGGTACTACAGCACTGGATGTAAATAACCGGGTACTTCATGGTAACATTTACGAGCTTCTGAAAGAGCGTTAACAGATTATATAATGCTTTTTGAAGAGGAAGAAGATTTTTCGTCAACATACCTTCATTCTAAACAAACAAACAAACAAAAAATCATTTCTGAAACTGTTTCTAACATTATTCCGAAACCTTTTTTCATGCCTCCCCAGTAAGTGTGGACAATACATGCTCGGCATATTGTTTTGCACTGTCTCTTTGAAATGATAATTTCACTCTATTTCTTTCGCATGCCTATTCTAAAAAAATGATAATATTTTAAATATATTTTAAAGTCAAAATGTTTTTATCAACTCCATGTATTTGGTTTCCCTTCTGCTTCGCGTGACATTGACTAACTGTCCTACCTGAGTGACGTAATCACCAAAGTTCACCAAAGTTAGCCGAATTAAAACCGAAGTAGTCGTGCTCCCTGTTTCTTTCCGCCTCTACAAGCTTTATAAATATCAGGTAGCTCATTCCGACTCTTCGGTCCTCATTGGGTGAATGGTGTGTGACATCACGTAGAAGATGCTCGTCCATATGCTACGAAAAATGCTGTAGATTAAAAGCAGCATAGCTTAAGCGCGATGCTTGTTATGCTAGGCGTTCACTGAAGATTTATGATTTACATGCATTTAAACTGAATTAATTTCAATTGTTAATCACGTCCTAAATAAGCTGGTGAGGTTCTAAGGACAGGATCTACAGTTTTTTTGAAAGTGGATCTTTTAAAATTCTGTTTTGAACAACTTTGTACTGCTTCGATTGTGCTTTCCAGACAGGAAGAACAATTTGAAGTGCTGTGATAAATTATTTCTCCTTCATATTGGCTTCTTTTGATTTCCTATCACCTTCAATCGCTAGGAGCGGTAGTAATGGGACCTATAGAACAGAATCCCAGCTTGTATTTTTCGAAAGGTGTGAGGTAAACTTCGATTTTTGCACCCCTTCAAAGGAGTCAAAAGCGTACCAGGACAGAATTAATGTAACTTACTTATTACCAAATAAGCCTATGTAAATGTTAATTAATCAAAGCTTTTTCTTTCAACTCATTTTTTTTTTAATTTAAGAAACATATTTTGTTATGTACCGGTATAACAATTTATTAATAAAGTAACATTTGTATTGAATAGGGAGAGATTTTTTTCTTTAATAAGGATAATAATAAACCACTCCTTTTCCAAATTTAATATCTTTATATCTTTAGGATTAGGTAATGTTAGGTTAGCTATTATTATTGGATGTAACTTTTTCAACAGATATCGACCCAACTTGTAAAGTGAGTGTATGTAGCCTTAGCCATTCTTGCTTATGGAGGTTAACCTTTTCACATACGTCATTACTAATTATAAACATACTATTTGAAAACAATCAGTCCTCCAAATCAAAACCAAAATGTATAATCTTCGTAAACACCAACCATTTTATTAACTTGAAGATAACTAAGTTCGCTAAGATGTAATCAATACAGCAATTCTCATTATGTCTTAATGAAGATACGTTTACCATCTTACATACTTATTCTCTACAATCTGTAGAATGTCCTCTTGAAGTCTGTATATTCAAAACGATCATTAATTATTAATAATCTCAATAGTGTTTACGTTTCGTTTTCCCAATAGTCATAATAGAATCATCATGACATTTTCTTATTTGTGTATCAGTATCCTAGGAAACCAGAATGAAACGTCACACTGCTGTTCAATGTACTAAAACAGAATAAACTAAAACTTATATTATTTTCATATAATTCACCACACATATTAAAGGACATTTAAAATAATTTTGCGTCCATAATCCTGAGCATTGAACTTCTCCCACATAGTTCCCTAACTTGCAGAAAGTTTGTCCGAGGTTTAGCATTGCAAATTTGGATGAAGTTTCGCATTCAAGTCTGAAAGCTTGCTACAATCTTGCAGCAAAGTTGCTAGTTGACAGGTGACAAAATTTCTACAAACCTTCATGCCAAACTTGCTACAAACCTGCCTTGTTAAACATCAAGGCTGTGGGTGAAAAAATTCTACTGTCTGCAATGGTGTTCGAACCTTGAATCTTCAGTTTGGTTTGTTGTCCGTCACTCTAATCACTGCTCTATCACAGCACTCCCTCCAGCCAGACTGACTTCTATTTTACTAGTTCATTTTCTGTTAGGAAGACAATTTCTGAATATATGGCTTAAATTCGAAATTGGAAAATCTTATTGATCCTGTATTAGAGCTATAAGGCCTGCTTCGTTGTTTTTTCACAAGCGAGCCTATTAAGGAAAATTACAATGATGTGCATACTTTACTGCCCGGCTTGATGCCATAATGTGTTTTTGGTTCTTGTATTGCGTATAATGTCCGGGTCAAATAGACCACGCAGTACCTGCTGCAATCGGGAGCGTCCACGGATTGCGGGTAGTGGGACGGCTCCCAGCAAGGAGGGTTAATTGCGAAATAAGAAGGGAAACCTGACGAATAAGCAATCGCGGACAATATGGCTTATGGTTCTCCAGGTTGAGGGTTAAGCGTAAGGCTAACAACCTAACCTCACAAAAACACATTGTTGCAAAGCCAACAAACAGGCCTCGGAAGGACGGAAAATCAAGGAAACTAGGACAGGAGAAAGGAAGAACAGAAGAGAACTACGACCACCGTCGCAACATGGAATGTACGAACCTTAGGAAAACTAGAAGTACTTAAAGTAGTCAAAGAAGTACATGGCAAATACAAAATCAATATTCTGGCAGTACAAGAAACAAGATGGAAGGGCTAAGGTCATTTTAAATCAGGCAACCATACAGTGTTCTTCAGTGGTGGAGACGGAAAGGAATACGGAACAGGATTTACAGTAAATAAGCAAAGCTGTAGTTAACTTCACATCGATAAATAAAAAAATATGCATATTAATTCTTAAAAGCAAGATGTACAATATCTCAATGATCTGCCTATATGCGCCAACTAACGAGACGGAAGAGGAGGTCAAAGACGAATTTTATGAACGTCTGGAAAAATCATATGATTCAATACCACAACATGATGTAAAAATAGTAATAGGAGATGTTAATGCCAAAATCAGAAGAGAAGATACCTTTAGGAAAATAATCAGAAAGGAAAGCCTACATAGTGAGAGTAACGATAATGGTACGAGTTATATATTTCACAGTGAGTAGAAGAATGGTGGTTAGAAGTACTCAAGTCCCAAAGGAAAATATCAAGAAAGAAACATGGATTTCACCAGATGGAAATACAAGAAACCAAATAGACCACGTAGTGATTGACAGCAGACATGCAACGGATATAATGGATATTGAAAATTGTAGAGATGCAGACTGAGGATCAGATCCCTTCTTAGTGATGGTTAAATATAGGCAAAGAATAGCATATTATAGAAATAATAAAGGAAAAAACAAAA
Organism: Lepisma saccharinum; assembly: GCA_022664845.1. NCBI lineage: Eukaryota > Metazoa > Arthropoda > Insecta > Zygentoma > Lepismatidae > Lepisma > Lepisma saccharinum. The sequence continues at coordinate 21,494 of JAGDQP010024809.1, forward strand.
GAAGGACAACATAACAAAGCTGTTGAAATTCGAGGAAGAATAAGAAAGATAAAAAGCGGAACTGGAGAAGAAATTACAAGGAAAAGACGCATGGCTTAGCCATGACATTGAGAAGTGAGAATGCATCAAGGAGAGCATCCAAAATACAGCAGAAGAAGTTCTGAGGAGGAAGAAACCAACAAGAAGAGAAGAATGGTGGGATTAAGTATGCAGGAAAGAGATAATAGCAAGAAATGAAGCAAGAATTAAAATAGAAAATGATAAATAGAAACACAAAAGGAAATAGAGAAAAATTTAAAGAGAAATGAAAGGAGAATAGAAAGGAAAAAATATGCAAAAAGAAGACAAGGGAATTTGAAAAGTAAAAAATAGCAGAAATTGATAGATCAGGGGAAACAATAAGACACGAGAGACTTTTGAAAGAGTTAAAAAAGATGAAAAAATATTTCAACCGAAAATAACATTTTGTAAGGACAAAAAGTGCAACCTGATAATAGATAAAGAAGGAATACTTAATAGATGGGCGGAGTTTAGTGAGTTACTGAATGGAGATCAGATGCAACAAGGAAAGAAAGAAAGGCTAGTAGTAAATCTTGGAAACAACGCTGCTATTTTTTCTGACTATTTCTGCATCATCTTATTGATCATATTCGTAAAGTTTGAGTTTAGTGGGTTGAACGATCTGAACCGATCCACCTCACTGAGACAATCGAATGACGACGTTTTCGACACTTTGCGCATTGTCGTTTTCGTACAACGCTACCCAGCGGTTAGAACGAGCGTGAGGCATCACTGCCAGTACTTCTCTAGTGTCCGTTGTGATCAGCATACAGTTAAATAAAACTCTTAAATATGGGCCAGTATAGGAACATTTTTGCCTTCGTCCAGTAGCGGCTCTTCAAGTGAAGTTAGTGAAGCTGCACTTCACCCGTTATTTTGTTCCTTCATTGACTAAATAAATAAAACTTGTTTTTAGAGAAAAAATGAAGTAAATATAATAAAATCCCAGCAGAAACACCATCTAAACTGTTTCTAATTTTGTATGCAGCATAACTAAATATTCTGGCGCTGGAAGGCACCGTATTCGTGCGAAGTTGAAAACGTTACTTTTTTATATCTTCCAAAAATCCAGCTATAAATGCTTTCTATGGTGGGGACAATTTTACCCTGGTGAATATATTTCCGTTGACGGAGGATGAACTGCTGGTTGCCATAACAATCTAGACGTCGCAGGGTATTCTGACCAGTGAGAGACGAACATTTTCCTAGGTCTAGTCCACCTAGGTCTAGTCCAGTTATTAAGATACTTTTACTTCAAAGAAATATAAGTATTAAACCTTATCGCCTTGTTTTACAAACGCATTTAGGCCTAGCAAAACTATCTTTTACCGTACTTCAAAGAAATATCAGTTTTTAACATTATCCTTCTTTTTCAAACGCACTCAGGCCTATCTGAACTATTATAATATTTTACTTCAAAGAAATATCCATGTTACTGTTAAGCAGTGTTGGGTCAGGTACTGTTTGTTGTACCTAGGTACAGGTACTAGGTACTGACCTCAAATTGTACCTAGGTACAGGTACTAGGTACAAGTTGGTAAATTTACCTGGCACAGGTACTGATAGGTGTAACTAAGGCACTTTTTAGGTACTTGACCCAGACTAAATAGGGCTGGAAATGATATCAAGAACTAAGAGGATGCTGATCGACTAGAATATCACTCCTATATCGTTAATCATAATAATAATAATCTCTTATCATCGAGCAGTAATAGGTTCGTTAAAAGGGTGCTGTGTTATTTACCCCTTGTAAAAAAAAAAAATTTTCATGCAGCTTACTGTATAATAATAATATATACAGGATTAAAAACGAAGGAAGGAGTCAGAAAATTCTGGAATTTAAATACTAAATTGATAAATCATTAATAGAAATGTCTTTCTTCCGCGAAAGTAAATCTTTCATCATGCTTTTAATTTACATATACTATTTTAAGTTTTTTTTTTCTTTTTTTTTGAAAGTGCATTAGGTGCTGAGCATGAGTGGCATCCATTTGCTTCTGAAACAGGGTGGTAACGTAATGCACCGAAACATTTCGAGGTATGATAGTACATAAAATAATAATAATCATCTGAGTGGAAATTCCGCCAAGTTTCGGAGCTACAGACAAAATGAACTGTAAAGGTTCAAATAAACAACACAACAACCAACGGTAGAACTGATTGCTCCATCTGATTTCTGAATTTGCATATTTCAAAATTGTCCTTTGGATGCGCAAGGAATTTCTCAGAGGAAGTACGCGATTCCCAGATACTCTGTGAAGAAAAATTTTAAACGAATTATTGTTACCTGCTGCGAAGTCATTCCATTCATGCTCATTTCGACTTCAGAAAATTTCTGAGAACCTCTACATTCTGGGAATTCCTTGCGCACTCAACGCTCGAATATGCATTTTAAATAGATCTGATTTGAAGTATTTGATGATAGATAGCATGCCGTATCAGCTCTACCATTAAATGATGTTGGAAATTTCAAGCTGTAAATACATCTCTAATTCTTTCGGCAGCCTGTATCTCCGAAACACGGCGAAATTTCAAACCCGATGATTAGAACTACTTTTCTTAATTTCGATGTAAAGTTTGCCAGCGTGTAAACCAACCTACATAAAGTTTCCAGTGTGACACAGTTTTTGTTTTTTCGTACTTTTCAATCAACTTATGAGAAGAATCAGGTTTCTTTCTTTCTCCTTCATATTTTGTATATGAGACGAAGATAATGAGAAAATCTTCTTGAGTTTGCAAGAATCCATGATTGTTTTTGTTTGAGATCCAAAAGTGTACTCTCTATTGTCATGAATAGTAAATTCAAAACTAGAGTTTTGTAGCATTTCACATGAGTACGTTACATCTGTGAGTTGAATTACATAACGCAGTAATTCGATCGCAATATTTGGAAATGGATGGTGCGATTTTCGGGATGGTTGTTGACATAACAAAGTAAGATATGGGTTTTCTAGGATAACCTTGTGCTCTGGTACATTTGTTTCTAGTTCCTAATATCATCTGTTGTAGCTAGAAAACTGAGCTCGCACCTACTTGTTTATGCTCTATTACGTATTATATAATAAATATTACTGATAATTATTAGGAATCTCTTGTCTAAGATGCGAGAGAAAATATAAAGTTTTATAAAAGGAGACATGCCTAATACACACTGGTAATACTTGGAATTCCGAACTCCTTATTTCAAATCTAAGATCTGTGTTTTGTATTAATAAATAAAACTACAACAAATAATTCGGGTGGAAATACAGCATCCGTTAAGTTCTATATTTTATTGTTCGAATGCTTTTGTGGTACGAGGGGACGGCATCCTCATGCAATTGAACTATTTCCACCCCCTGTTCCCAGTGTAAAATTTTATTTCCTCCCTACAATATTTTTTTTTACCAAGATAAACTTCTCAGTAAGCAAGCAAGATACATGTGAAAACATATATCCATAGACCTCATAATAGACAGACTTAGCACGCTTCCCCATTTCTTGCTGCGCTAAAACTAATGAGCACGTGATTTTGAATTCATCCGCTAGGTAGCTCTAGCATAGACCTCATAATAGAATATTACGTCTATGCCAGAGCTACCTAGCGGAGGAACTCAAAATCATATGAAACCCATTAGTTTTAGCGCAGCAAGAAATGGGAAAGCGTGACTAAGTCTATATGAGGTATATGGTATATCTTTCACTGATTTGAATTCATTTTTTACCTTTAGGTATCGATGGCTCATGCTGGGATAGGGTAGGAGAAAGGATGCAGAAATGAATCGACTAGGGTCTAGGTTGAAGGTATCATCACGAATCAGACTAGCTACAAAAACCCAAAACTACTTCAGTCAGGATGGTCGGTCGCTCGTATAGAACCCACGAACTCCCGAGTACGAAACCAACGCTTTAGTAACTAAACCACGGCCACTTCAGTACTTACAATGACTCCATAAAATGTTTAACTCCATGAAGAACCCAAGTAAAAAGAGAAGTGAACACATGTGAAGGAAGCTCCCAACATGAAATTTGTTTTTAAAAATGTGCCAGATCGATGCGGTTTTAGGTAATTAAATATTATGATACAATAATTTGAAAAATAAGTAATTCCTTTAAAATTTATGAAGCCGTATAGCTGCAATGTTCAGCTCACTGAGAACCTAGACAAAACCTTTAACTTATTCCTAATTTCTTTCTTGTGAAGGAAAAAGGATATTAACATTCGACATAGTGCTGTTACCGCCCATACAATTCATTTTATTTTTAATAACATTCGAAAGAAAAAATAACGTTAAAAATAATTAAATGGGACTAACTCCATTTCTGACAAATGGAGAAAACAATGCGTTGCAAAACATCAAAATATAGATCTTTTCTAGACCTTAGAGGCAGCTATGAGATAAAACCGACATATGTCAGAGGGATGTCGTCCTTTCGGAAACACACAAAAAGAAATAGCGGTGTTGTGTCAACACTTTTCGGTGTCCCAGGGCGTCCACCACTTTTTTGTGTTAAAACAACACAAAAAGCTGTGTTGATTTCGGTTATTTAACACAATAGATGTGTTGTCAATGCTCCTTCAACACAATGGAGGGTGTCATACTAGCACTATCACAGTGTTAAATCAACCATTTATTATGTTGATTTAACACAGAAAAATGGTGGGTACGCTGGGACACCGAAGTGTTGAATCAACACAGCTATTTTTTGCTGTGCACTTTTCCGATATCAGGGAGGGTTATTAGCTCCTTGGTAAACCTCGGTCACTGTGCCGACAGCAGGATTCGAAGCTGCGTGCCTCTCCGGTGCCGATCCAAGGTCTAAGAAAATGTGAGTTACCAATACGCGTGTCTATTAAAAGTATTGCACGTCTATGATGCTCTTGTGATCCACAAAGGGTAGTTTATTCCTAAGAGGATTACAAAGAAACATTGCATCAAACGTTCAACAAACAATTAGTTTTTCTTCAGTGTGTCAAGATCTGTCCTTCAGTTGATAAAAAGTAATGAAGTAGATGAATACAGGATGTATTAAGCCTTTAAGTAATGTTCCGAAACTAGAAACTAACATTAAATATATATGTATCTGCATTGATTCCATTTTCCCTGCCAATGTAGGTTCTTCCGACTTTTTTTTTCTTACCAAATTTTGGAAAAACTTTTACTTTAAAAGTTGGAAGAAATCGGCATCGTTGGAGTAAAAGGTTTCCAAGTTTTATACTGATAAAAGAAGCATATATTGAACATGAATCAGTTGTTTATTTTGGGATTAAGTGAGGCAAACAGTTCCAAGATTCTTTCAATTTCTTTGTTACCAGCTTAATATTAGAAACTTTTTATAAAACTATCATTGATAAATTTCCCATTCCATTATTAGCTGAATATCTCAGAAAAGTACCTAAGATTCAGGTACTAGGTACAGCAAAAAGGATCTAGTTACATTAGGTACTGCAACTGAAATGTGGCTAGGTACGTGTTGGGTACTACCCAACACTGCTGTTAAGCTTTATTGCTTCTTCCGGCATCTTTTACAAACGCACTTAGGCCTAGATAAACTCATGCGATTATACATTCTTTTGTTTGTTTCATATTGTGTTGGCAAAGTTTCATGCTTGTTTGCTAGGGCTTAGTGCATTTGGAAAATATGCCACCTGGACAGTGTACCTAAGACTGGTGACAGTACCGGAAAACCAGGACGTATGACAACCCTGTACCTACCCAACATTCCTAACCGAACTGTTTGGTAAACATACATAATTTATAACATTCTTATGAATATTTTACGTGATTAATCACGAAAATAGTGAATATTTTCGAAACAGTAGCGTAGATAGGGATTTCTTAAGGGAGAGGTTATTTCGAAAACCACATCCGTGGCAGTTATGCAACCCCAAACAGAAAAATTAAAATAAAATACATATTTCGAGGCTTTTTAAAATAATTTTAGACCAGCACAACTATTGTGTAGAAAAATACTAAATGCATAAATATATTCCTTTTGTTTTCTTG
>JAGDQP010024810.1:11254-27540 GCA_022664845.1 Lepisma saccharinum
AGTGGTTTAATGGAAAAGTGATTAAAGAACAACATGACTCGTTCAAGTAATTTTGTTTGTGTTTGGGGATCAGCAACATATTTTTCATCTTATACTGTTTAAATCTAGTGGTTATTCTGTTTGGCGATTTAGCCCAGACGGTAGGATGCTTAGCCTATCAAGGTGGTCGAGCGGACTAGTGCAGTAGTCCAGTACCTTCAAGATCATGGGTTCGAGTCCCGTCTCGGGCATCGATGTTTGTGTATGTGATTTTAACTTAGTTGTAAGAATATCAGTACAGATAAAGTTCTTGGAAAATATCAGTTCTTTTTTTCTATACAGATTGAAAAAATATATCAAATTGAGCAAGTCAAGCTCTCTTAGGGCGAGAAAAAAGACACTGAACTTGTAACTAAGCAACCAATGTTCAAATCTCGCTGCAGCCGTAAATGTTTCTCTTACTGCTATTACCGAAATCAACACAGTGTGTTGTGTTAATTTAACATAATAAAGTGGTAGTCACACTGGGCCACCGAAAAGTCTTGAATTAACACAGGCATTTTTTTTGACTGTGTATGTGATTCAAAGGAAATTTGAATGGAAGTATTTTCAGCAACGTTTTGGATAAAGTAGTAACGGAAAATGTAATTTTCAATATAATTATGTTTGGATTTAGAATGTGAAATAATAATAATAATTATTATTACTGCTCATAATAGTAGAGTGGTTGTAGTGGTGTAGGAGGATGGTGCTGCTTTACCCTTGCTGCGTTCACAATTGATTTCTTTAGAGCAGTTTGGCCCGGCTCATTTTAGATGTTGTGCAGACCTATTCTATCTGATCTTAAGTTAAAAATCTCTGTATTTCCAAGGGCCGTGCCATTAAGCAATGGCAGAATAGCTTTGGTTTTTCACTTAACGGTATAGATCACCCCCGCCATCTTGGTACGCACTTTCCATTGATTTACATGGGAATTGTTTTACTCGTCTTATATCTTTCAGGAGTATACTTTTAACTTCTGTTTTCGCCCAGTTTATCATCATGTTCTCTTTGACTCATGCTATTTTATAGAAATGCAATATTTTACACACGAACAGTATAATTTCCCGTTAACATATTGTGATTTATATGGCAAACTATTAATAATACATTATACTTATATATTTGAAGAAACTTCACAAACCAAAACTATACAAGAGTCAAAATAACCACCAAGACAAATTTCATGAAAGAGAAACTTGAATATTCTATTTCTGAGAGACATAAGACGAATGAAACGATTCCCATGTAAATAAGTGGAAAGGTTATACCAACATGGCGGGGGTGATCTACATCATTAACGTCTCACAAGGAGGCTTGCTTAACATACAGTTTTCTCCTAGAACATTTCTCCCTTAAAAAAAAAAAAATAAGTAGCATTTGTTTCTAGTAAAATACTCGTTCGACGCGTCAATCCAGCGTGAACTTAACCTCGCTGATAATATTCTCAGTCCCAGCTATGGGCGGATTTATTGGGGGAGATTGGGGCATTGCCCCCAGTCATTTCAGAATGACTATGAGAAACCCCGGAATAGGTTCCACCCTTAAAGTAATTACTCTCCCAGGGTCTCTCTCTCTTAAATCCTGAAATGACTGGGGACAGGGGCAATGTCCCCCAATAAATCCGCCCATGATCCCAGCTGACGAACAAATTGTTTTTACCTGCAAAGACATGGACAGAACAAGTCAGAAATACCTCAGGTTTATCACTACGCTTGTCTAGCGGCCAACTTACAATATCTGTAGTGTTTATCTCTTCGCTTTAAATTCTACCGGTTCTGATTTTACACCAAGTTTTCTCCTTTCTATTAGTTCTTAGTGACTTTTAAGATTCTGTGTTCCAAAACAATATTCAACATTAAAATTTACATAAAACATTGCTTTTAAAATTACAAAACACACACACACTAAATTCAAACAGAATTCCGCTGAATTTGAGCAGAGTACTTCATGTTTAAGAAGCGGAAAGAGCGACCACTCTTTTAGAGCGATTTTTTTTTATCGGAGAAACGATAAGAAATTTCCGCTTGAAAAACAATGGGATCTATGCAATCCCATTTCGATGAGAACGTAGACATGATGTTTTTAACTGAATTCCCATCTATTCAGATAAAGTTTTCATTTTTTGAACACAAAAGTGACGTAATAAAATGTAAAAAAGGATGCAAAAGGGAACATTTATTCAGAAGCAGTAAGAAAGAAAAGTAATGTACCTGTGAATGGAAAAGAGTAAGAAACTAATCTTGCGGAGATTTGAACCCGTTACCTTCCGGCCAACTATCCAACACCTTAACTCCTCAGCCAGCCGGTCAACTGTGAGATGAGTTTGAAATGGTTTCTTTCTTGTCAGATACTTGAGAACAACGTTCAAAGATTTATTATACATATCCTACTCCTGACGTCAGCTGGTATATTTTTGTCACTGAGAAAAGTTTTCAGGTTTTCTGTTGTCATTTTGAACTAAACGCAACGCGATAAATTTCACAGTATAGCTTCGTCTTTTGATAACCTTCGCAGTAACAAATGGCGGAGAACAAACTTCACTATAGTAGCCATGATGCATTGCAAACCACTCTAAAAGGTTGGGAAATAAACCACTCAGAAATAGCTCTTCCAAGTGTCAAGAATAAATTACAACCAAAAGCATCGAAATTCCATCTAGAAAGAGCACATTTTCTATTCAAAGTTAGAATACCACTCTTTTTGATTGAAAATTCAGTTCTGAAAAGAGTGGTCGCTCTTTCCGCTCTCAGAGGAATATTTCGCTTTCGTGAGATTAAGAACTAAATCTTTTGATTTACTGCGCATATATTTATAATACAGAAAAAGTACCAAATAATGATGCTCGCATCCTATTCTTTCTGCCCTGCTCAAGTTTTAATTTGGTTCTCAAAAACTTTTAGCCAATTCTTCAGGACTACAAATACGAATAGCCTGTTTAGATTTTTTTCAATAAACCTCTTTAACAAAATCGGGATATCTTTCTCATTTGATAGATATAAAACTAGCACATATTAATACCCTGTACGCACATGTCTTTTATTTCAGTGGAATTAAGAGCAGTCCTTACTTTCAAAACTCACTTATTGACCAATCTGCGTTCCTGAGGAAATGTGTACCATTTGATGTAGAAAACCTGGTAAAGTCAAGTAATTCTATTTTCCTTACTGGTAGACACTTTGGTGACTGACTACCTTAGAAAACTGTATGTCGTGAGTTGCATCAATCACTCATATGTTTAAAAATATGATATTCAGTGTGGTTCATTCGTTTGATTGAGTTATTGAAGTTTTCAAGGGGCTGAAGTTAACAGATGTTTGTTGAGATATCAATCCGAAGTTACGTTGGCTTGCTTCTCTTTTCATATTTGAATTCAAATGTCTTCACCTGACTGATCTGTTGATTGAATTGCATTTTATTTATGGACTTTAGGCACCTCTGGCTCAGGCTGAATGGTTGATAATAGGCTGAATGGTTTAATGACGTTTGCACATTAGGGAAAATGTACTATGCTTATGTTCGTTCCAAATTAGAATATGCTTCTACAATTTGTAATCCGCATCAACTAAACAACTGGCAACAACTGGAGGAAATACAATCAAAAGTTCTTAAATTTCTAACCCATAAACCAGGTCGGATCTATCCTGCTTATGAAAATGACAATAAAACTGTTAAAAAATTTAATTTTCAGACGTTAGAGCAAGGGCGTTTCTGATCTACTATTTCTTAGGAAAATAACTCAAAATGGCTTAGACTGCACAGACTTAGTATCATTATTACAATTTCGTGTCCCGTCATTAAAAACTCACTTAGCTAACTGGAAAAGGGCAAGAACAGATATAATGATGAAGCCACCAATCTGGAGAATATGAACTACCTACAATGAAATGTGTAGAACTTGAATCGTATTCGATATATGCCATATATCTTCCAAAGCATTTAGAGATATTGTACGGGCACGAGCCGGGATCGAACCGTAAATCCCTACCACCAGAGATAAGCGCTCAACCACTGAGCCACCGCGGCTCCTACAATCCGTTCTTTATAAAGAATATAAAACCAATTGCTTTTATGTCGGTTCCGGTGTTCCTCAGGGATATAATCTTCGTCCTCTTCTGTTTCTATTATTTATGGATGACCTACATCTCTATATTCAAATTTCTCATAAGCTGTTGTTTCCAGATGACTTGAAAATATTCGTTAATGTCAAGTCCTTGGGTGTCTGTCTACTGTTTCAACAAGATTTGTCCAGTATACTGAAATGGTGTTCTAAGAATAGACTTGAAATAAATATTAGTAAGTGCAAAGAAGACGGGAAAAAACTTACTCGATTAATGGAATAAGTTTTTAAAAAATGATTAAATTAAAGATTTATGTGTTACATTCGATAATAAACTAACCTTTTCGCCGCATGTAGTAAATATAACCGATGACGCATATAGAAACCTAGGATTTCTTGTTAGAGCAAGAAAAGAATTTTCAAATGATAGTACTTTGAAAATTCTTTACTATTGCTATGTTATGTCCAAACTAGAATATGCCTCACTTATATGGAATACCTCTATGAAAGCTAGTTGCCGGAAGATCGAACATGTACAAAGCAAATTTTTACGTTTTCTCACATACAAACGGACTCGTTTCTACCCGAAATACGAATCTTACAACAATTTAATTGATAACTTTGCCTTTCAGAAACTTGAACAAAGACGGACACTAAATGACTTACTTTTCTTGTACAGACTTTTACACAATAAAATGGACTGTACCGAATTAATTGCAAAAATAATTATTAAGGTTCCGTCCATCAAAACACGCAAGGGCAATAGTGGCCTATTCTATTGCAGCAAAGCTCGTACAAATGTATTAAATGTGTCACCTACATGGAGAACTAGCACTACGTATAATATAATAGGTAAGAATTGTACAAATTTGGACATATTTGGAAACTCGTAAGAAATTTACAAAAAAATAATACGGAATATATTGTAAAAAAAACACAACATATTTAGACAAGAAAGAAAAGAGTATATAGTTGTTCTATTATTTGTGTCACTAAATGTAACAATTATTGTAGACGCTATAAATAGGTTTTATGGCCTGTTGTGTCGATGAAATAAATAAATAAATAAATCTCTTGATTGTTTGCTGGAACGGAAACAGAACCATAGGAGTGAAGGCGATCTGTAGGGCATCCACAATATTACAAATTAACAAATATCATGAATTATATACACCTACCTCTAAAGTCGCAGTACCACTTTAATTCTAACATATTTTCAGAAGGGCTACAAATACCAAATTTGGCACACAGGTTCAACATGTGGCGTAAGTAATGGGAAAATTCCTAAATGTTGGGAAAGTCACCATCTTGGATCCAATATGACTGCCAAACTGATTTTTTTCCTACCTTGATGCGGATTGTCCATGATTATTGTTTTTTCAGGGCTCTTGTAGACGTGCCAGAACATAATAAGTGGTCATACAGTTGAAGAAAGGACGTTGGTTACGGTAAAGAAACTTGCATTTAAAACTTCCCATCTTGATTCCAACATGGTGGTGTAAATTTGAAAATATGATATCTGAAAGGGATGTTGCTAGAAAGTCGAAATTTCCTACAAAGGTTTATTGTGAAGGGTAGATGACAGAAAGGTACGATTTTTTTAAAAAAGTAGCCATCTTGGATTTCATATGGCGGATTGAAATTTTCCAGAGGGACAAAATTCTAACCTACTTCCAGATATGCTAGAAACACGAAATTTGGCAGGAACATTCAGATTGAAGCGTAGGTAACGAAAAAAGTCTGACATGTTGCAAAAGTCGCCAACTTGGATCCAATATAGTGGTTCAAAATTTGTAAGGGTCGAAATGGTAAGTTGTACACATGATACAAACGTAATTTGGCGATATGGTTAAGGATGAAACGCAGTTTACGTGGAAAAATAGTAGTCTCAATAAAGAAAGCTCTATTAAGCTTATTAATCTGACCGTCTAACAATCTCGCTAAAGACTCCACTTGGAAACTAATCAAACAGAATATGACACATCGCATCACAAGCGGCACACCGATAACGTACCGAAATCGGGTCAATACTGAGCCAATAACGCAGATATCTATCATAGTTGGCTGCTCTGACTAAACATCTATCGACATTGGCATGGTACAGTTTTCGGCATTCAAAGCTATTACTAAAACATGAGAAACGGACCGATCGACATTGGTCGATATCGTTCCCTAGAGAATGCCTATCTAATGGAGAAATAACACGTTTTATACAAAAAATAACATGTACAAAACTTCTACATGCTCTCTGCTTATAGTCATTCTGTGATGAAAATACTGCCCATGTCACCAAATTCTATATCTTGAGTTGATGACGTACATATTCGACGTATTGTTCTTGAAGGATGCCTCCCTAGCAGAGTAGTTAAAGTAACGTTCAACCAATCACAAGGTTGCAGCTTCAAATCCAGCTGAAAATAAAGAAAATTTTCAACTACAAATGAATAAAAAATAATAATAATAAGACGCATAATAGAATAAATACAGAATATAATTAATATCACTGTTTTAATTCTTTAAAACCATTGTACAAATGTACTTATTTCCGTTTATTAACACAATAAATTTATCTCACCGAGAGATGGTGCTTTGCTACAAAGATCAAGATCAATACCGGTAAGGCTGCTTTTATGCATGACGATAGACGCTTGCAGCTTGAAACCAGGCTGCAATCATTTTTCTTTTTATCACTTACGACATCTCGCTAGAGTACCTGGGGGAAAGAGAAAAGAAGAAAGAAAACGAAGGAAGACAAATGAAGATGGTGGTGTTGCCAGTGCGTGTTGTACATGAGATATAGAGAAAGTGTGAGCAACTGGCCTAATAACGCCTGAGAAAGCTCTGTTTGTAAACATATCCATCGTTTTATCTTTCGCGTTCTGTAGATCCTCGACGGCTGTCTTTGAGAAGTTAGCAGCAGAAAATCAGGCAACATTCGCGTAAATATTTTATTTGCTTCCATTGTTTTATAGAGTGCACCTCTCGTGTGGTTGGTTCTCAAGTCGCTTGAGAACGCCGTTTACATAAAAGCAGCCTTAGCATTAAAATCGGCAAACGCAAATCGTATATTCTTGACATCGGCCGATACTGACATGCTAACGGGGAACATTGATTGGTTGTTACTATGTTTAGCGTTAAGGAGTTTGATGTTAACTTATGAGAATTGCCTTTCTTTCTTTCAGTATTTGATTATGTCAATCTTGATCATGGCCTTGGAGTTGGGTGCAGGAATTGCAATTCTCGCCATAAGCAAGGCAATTGATCCTGAAGGAGGATTTGGTGAGAAAATGAAACAATGTTACATATCATCGCTAACTAACCCACAGAAAAAAAATGAGTGGGCAAAAGTGGAGACTCAGGTAATTGTATAAAACAGTAGTGTTAATACATGTTGACAATAAAAAAATCCGGCAGCCCCGAAACCTGAAGACCGCTAGAATTTCAAAAAATTCGGATTTTTTTATGTGTACAAATGCTGTATATACTTGCACAGTGCTTTAAAGAAAGAAAATTAAACCAATTTAAAAGAAAAAGAACGCGAAAATGTTAAAAAATAATGCAACTAATGCATTGCCACCCAGCGGTGAAAATAACGAAGATATGTAGCAGGTAAATCCTACTGTGTGAGAGGGGGTGGCAGTGTGTTGTGTGAGAAAGATAGCTTATTTAGGAGAAAGGAAGAGGGACCGAAAGCAATATTAGGACACCACATTTCCAAAGAAGGAAAGGGTTCTAAACATTTAGGAGATACTACGAATCTATTGATTTGACAAAGTCATTAGGCTTGAAGTTTTCATACGATTCGACGTACGCTGGGTATTCGACTTCGAATTTTTTTATCTTGATGATATAATAATTGACTCAAAATCTATAGACTGCAATTATCAGTAGATTTAGAAAATCGAAAATTTGATACAGAAATAAATATCTTAATTTTGGAATTCTAAATTTGGAAATAGTAGCGACTAAATGTACCAATCCTTCATTTCCAATTTGGTATTAAATTAAGTTGTTCACTTTTCTGAGTTTTTACTTACAGGTTAATGTCTTGAATAAATGAGCCCTGGGGTGCTCGTTAAATATAAAGTAATTTGTAGTTACATATGTACTGTGTCTTAGTCGTTGTGTAATGTCTCTGTTTTAGATGAAATGTCTCTGGTAGGGGTAGCTAGAGTGTAATTTTAAAGTTGATACGTTCTTTTTGTTTGGTGTGCATAAAAAATGCACTCTCATTTTATTTAAAAAAGGTCATCTGCGAGCGGAATTTAGTGTTTCATTTGTTAAAAGATAATCAACAAATTTAATGAAATCCCGCAAGAAGCATGTCTCTAGAAGAAGAACTACCCTAACAGCACATGCGATTGCAGGCAGATATATTTCAGGAACAGTGCAATTTTCCTTTTATGTTTCAGAAAATCGGGTTTCAGGGCAGATCTCCCGGTAACGTTAATATAAGATTAACAACACTTCCTAGGTTTCAAATTAGGATGACCACATTTCCCGAAAAAACGGAAAATTCAGAAGGGAAAACAGAAAAATTCCTGGAAAGCGCAAAAGTAAAAATAAATAAATAAAATAAAATAAATTAAGCAAACAAACAGAAATGCACTAAAAATTAAATAAATCATTTTAAAATAAAGCGTGGGTGCTCTTGCTTACCTTATCATAAAATCATAATATGTAAGAGTACCCACGCTTTTATATTTTCCGATTCATAAATTTTTAAATTTAACTTTTATTGCATTTTCCTTGATAATTTTATTATTTTTAATTTTTAGTGCATTTTTCTTTGCTTAAAAAAGCGTGTTCTTTAAAATCCTTTTTTTATTTATTTTAGTACAAAATTGAAGACCTGAATTGAAGTATATCCCAAGTCCATCGGAGTATATTTTTCAGGAGGAACGAAAAACAATCCAGAGTTTTCGTATGACATCCTAATCAGCTAAAATTATTTTATGTTAAAAAGGGTTTCTGTGGTGGGATTAGGATGTAGTATTTATGCACGTGGATAGCCCTTGGAACATAGATACCGAGAAACAGAAAAAAAAATGCAAATACGAGAAAAGTGGACTTGGGATGTTTACCATTGAGGTCTTCAATTGCAACAATTTTCCAAACTCCAGAAATTCTGTCTAAAGGTTAGATTTTAGCTTTTAATTCAAATAATGCACGAACTCACTTTAAAATCGATTTTTACTCTTTCCTAAACAATTGCCAAACCGTTACAAAAGTTAATGAATTTTACTTTTGAATTTAACTAGTATCAACTCCTCTCCACACGAGTTAAGGTGTGGCTAATCAAAACTTGATTTAAGATACTATTTAATTTCTATGATTTATGCCATTTAATCACAATCCAACAATCACCTTAATCTCGCTTTATAAAGTTTAACTTCGAATGGAAAGAACAAAAACACTATTTTAGTTGCTTTACGTAACAAAAGAAACTGCTCCATTAGAGGTTATGATTTACGTTGTCAAATAGAACAGTACACAATTCCTCTTTGAATCTGAAGAAACGAAACAAGCAATTCAGGATTTTTATAGCAAACAATAACTTTGACACATGAATTAAAGCAAGTTCGTTATTTACTAACAGCTTACCTGAAATTAACACTTCAGCGTTTTAGTCCCAAACGTGGTTTAATCGTCTCATTCTCATCTTTATTTAGATAAGAAACACCGCAAAGATTGATGGTTACTTCTTTAACTTCCCGTTCGTTGCTTCTTATTTAGAAATTTATGTTTAACTGCAGAACGACACACTTATACTTCTTCCGATTCAAAGTAAGATACCCAATCCTTTGAAAAATGCAGTAGATGACGTCAGTCACACTCAACATTGGAGAACACGCGTAGCAGTCAGTCGCGAAACGGAGTTGTTCTTCATTGTAGAATAGGCCACAAAACCAAAAACCGAAGTGACAAGAAATTGCTACGAGCAAGCTGACAGAAGAAAGGCCTAGTAGCGGCGCCATGCGGGATTTCCAAGGCCCTGATTGGCGAGCGAAAAACTCAAGAAGGACTAGGTATAGCTGACATCGAATTCATTGAGAAGCTTATTCTGTTCGAGCGCTCTCATCAGTTAAATGAAATTACTTCTTTTTAACATTTACAACAGAAGAACAAAAAAGTAGTGATGTGAACATGCATCGTTACACCGGAAACTAGTTTTCCGGAAGTGGCTATCCCTATTTCAAATAGGTATTAGAAACAGTGCTTTTGCAGCGTTCCCGTTAACTCCTGCGCCAGTGGTAAGAATCACAGAGGTCTCCATATTTGATGAATGGTCGTAGCTTACACGAAAATATTCAGATAAGAAAAATTCACATCATAATCAAACTTTGTTTATTAATCTAGCAAACCCCATAAAAATTCATTTTTAGAACCTTCTATCCAATAGGAAAGGAGTAAATGGGCGTTTGTGTGGACTGACTCCAATGGGACAATCTACGAACGCAAATCGCCTCAAGATAGAGCAGTAGTAGTCGAGAGCTCTACTGATGTGGAAAAAAATGCTAGTGATTCGTTGCTTGCAATGTTCTGGGACAAATCTAGTAGTTATTTAATAGTTAGTTTTGACATCAGTGTAAATCGTTAATTTGTAGTATGGTAGATTTTGATATAGAAAACCCATTTCTTAAGGTACACTCACCCACATTTATTATGTAAGAGCACAGAATTAGTTAATTTCGATTTCCCAAAAAATAATGAATTTTCGTTGTTACATTTAAATGTTCAAAATCTTACCTCCAAATACGAAAAACTTATGGCATTTTTAAATGGCCTTAATAATGAATTCTCAATTATTGCTATAAGTGAAACACATCTCCTTCATCAAGAACAAACTCTATATTGCGCGTCCTAATTATGTATATGAAAATAAAATAAGAAGCTATGGTAAAATAAATCCATGCAAAGGGCATGGCGAAGTAGGCCTGTACATTAGGTCAACCTTAAATTACTTTGTACGTGATGATTTGAACAATATGAATAATGTGGAATCATGTGAAATGTTATGGGTTGAACTCACTGATTTTTATTTTGACAAGAAAACGGTTATAGGTGTTATTCATAGATCTCCCGACAAGAAGTATGAAGATTTCGAAAATTGCCTAAATTCAATAGTAACTAAAATCAACATTGAAGGTAAATATTTCATATTTACAGGAGACATTAACATTCACCTAAATAATGAACGTGCAAGTTCTGAATACATTAGACTGTTAAATACAAGCAGCATTAAAATGTGTATAACTGTCCCGACGAGCATACAAGGTAACACTCGCAGAATTGTAGATCATATTGGAACAAATATAATAAATATAGATATGCAATCAGGAGCAATAACTACCCGCATTAGCGATCACTTGAAAATTTCCATGTTCACATCAATAGGAATAAAAAACAGATCCGGCTTTGGCAAAGAAATAGCTGTTCGCGATTATTCAAAGATAAAACAAACAATAAAAGAAACAAATTGGATATTAACAGGAGTAATAAACTCAACTTGTCCGACAGGTGCATTAAAATACTTATAACGTCAACAGAAAATTATATACGGGAATGTACGGTAAATAGAAAAGTAAGTAGCAAATATTTAGTTAAAATCCAGCCATGGATGACTGTTGCTATACTTAATTCTATAAAGAAAAAAGATAAACTTTGGAAAAGAAGAGCACTAAAAATCCATTTAACTTACAACTATAAACAATACCAGGAGAAAAAGCTAAAAATGACTACTACATGAATGCCATGTTGTGAATGGGAACAATACTAAGGGCAAATGGAACATCATGAAACAGGCAATAAATCTTAAGAAATCGGTAAAAAAATACTGACATTAACATTGAAAAGGAATGTGGCCAACTCATTACGGATCCACAAAATGTCACGAATGAACTCAACACATACTTCATGGGTATTGGGGAATACTTAGCAGCTAAAATAAAGAATATAACGAATGATGATATAGTGCATAGATTGAAAATGAAACAAGCAACATTGTTTCTTAATCCTGCAAGTGAAATGGAAATTTGTAACATCATAAAAGCATTGCCAAGTAAAACAAGTTTTGGGTATGACAATATCAATACTAAAGTTATTAAATAAACTGCGACAGAATTAACTCCTGTCCTAAATCATACATTTAATTTAATGTTTCTCACCGGGCTCTTCCCCGATTCACTAAAAATAGCCAAAATAATACCAGTTCTTAAGGGTGAAAATAACAAAGATAATTCTAATTATCGGCCTATATCTATTCTCTCTATAATAAGCAAAGTGTTTGGTTTGAAAAAGCTGTGTGTTCAAGGATAACTAGTTTCATTGACAATCACAAGATTATGAAACAAGAACAATATGGATTTCAGGAAAAACAAATCTATCCAACTTGCTGTCAGTAATCTTTCAAATTACATCTCTGAAGCCCATGATGAGAGCTAGTACGTAATAAGGGTATTCATAGATCTAAAGAAAGCATTCGATACGGTAAATCATAAGATATTGCTTCAGAAGCTATATAGTTATGCAATACGTGGCACTGCTTACGATCTCTTCAAAAGTTATCTGCAAAATCGAAAGCAATACTCTTATGTTAATAAGGCGATATCAAACATAAAAGCAGTAAATTGTGGAATACCACAGGGATCTGTCTTAGGACCGCTACTATTTTTGTTTTATATTAATGTTTGTCCGGAAATTTTAAGTGAAACAAAGTGTCTGCTATTTGCAGACAATACAGTCAAGAAGGGATCCACACTTGCTTTAGTGCAAAAGGCAATTAATAACGACTTAGGAAAATTAGAACAGTGAAAATAAGAAAATTAATAAATTAACATTGAATATTGCAAAAAACAAAATGCGTATATTTCAGAAACATTCATAAAACAGAAAATATTAAATACTATCCGATTTCTATCAATTCCGAAAACATACTTACAGTTTCAAATATAAAGTATCTAGGTACATGGTTCGACGAACATTTCGCATGAGAAAAGCACTTCCTAGAAATAAGCAAAAAAGCGTCACTGCACAATGGTTTACTCTTCAGAATTTCTGGGATGTTTCTCGAAAAGTTAACGAAGATGTATTATTATGCTTTGTACAACCATACCTTTCGTATAGCATTGAATCATAGTATTTGAACTTAAGTAAACAATACAAGCGAACATTATTTGCATTGCAAAAGAGAGCAATTAAAATAATCAAAGGTGCAGATTTTCTGTCACATACGCGCCCTCTATTTGAAGAGCATCAAATAAAACCGCTAGAGAAACTTTATTTATATAGACTAAATTATCTAATGTACAGGATACTCAATAACAATGTTACTTTATTATCGTCCGGAGTAACAGCTTTAACACACCCTATAAGAACAAGAGCAATAACAAACAATTAGTTAACAATACCCAGACCACGCTTGAACTATGGCTTACGAATTCTCACATATAATAGTATTAGTATTTTGAATTCCCTACCCTCGAACATAAGAACAGCAACAACTTATAAGCACTCAGAAATCAAGGGAACAACTTTCTCCAGCAGAAGTAAACTAAATTGTAAATATAGTAAATTTTATTTAGTATACTGTCATATAATTTATATATACTGGTATATAATCTTCAGAGATGTTCACATTTAATTATTTAATAAATATATTCATAGTTTTTTTATTTTGTAGTTTTTGTATACTCATTCATATCATTACATTATTATATAATCACTGTATTTTTTCGCCATTCCTGTAAGAAAATTAACAATTATTGAGATAAGATAAAATGAATTGTATGGGCGTTAACAGCACTATGGCTTACGCCCGTTACAATTATTGAGAGCAGGAACCATAAACAGCATTTGCTCGGTTCCGCCTAAATTTCTGTAAATTTCTGCAAATTCTATATTAATGATTGAGGTCTGACGTGCGGAGAAAAGTAAAATAATAATTATGACCATTTCTAGCAGAGACATAATTAGTAAGGTGTTTAGCGTGCCTTGTGGAAGATCCGTGGTTTCGAATCCTGGGCATGATTTCTCCCTTTTTAATTTTTCTGTAGTGCATGTGCAAAGTTATGTTTTGTAATATGCTCTTGACATGTAAAGGGATTGGTAGAGATCTCGAATCCACAGCTCTCACTACCTTACATAATAAAGACATTGGGTTAAGTTCAACTATTGATGTGCTAGTATATATAACTATGATCAGTAGTGGTTGATTTTGTTGCACATACTTAACGTTTCACCGTAACGTCACTGCAATGTCACCGTAACATCATAACGCAACTGAGACAAAGGCGGACATTTCGCCGTCCCTGAAACATTGCAGAAAGAAACGGAAATGTTGATGTAATGTTACCAATGTTGCAGAGTTACCTATGTGAAACATTCCTGAGGCTGCCGTGTGCTGTTAGGAAAAGTTGGACTACGAAAAGATTCTCGGTCGTTAAGAATAGTGAGATATAGAAGCAGAGACGTAATTACATTTTATGCCCCTCCCCGCAAGAGAATACGAAAGGCCGGAGGTCAGTTCGGACCATTGAGAGTTTAGGGTGAAGGGCTCCCTTGGAAGGGTCGCCCCCTGCATTGCTGGGTTTTGCGCTATAGTAGTTACGCCTCTGTCTAGAAAATGGCTAAGTTTCATGTAATGAATCTACTAAAATAGTAATATCAACGAATAGAGTTCTATGATTTATTTTTTCGACCTCTCACCTGACCCTTAGTGACCAACATCTTCTTATTTCTTATGGTCTAAATATTTTACGTTAAGTCATAACATATAACCCCACATATAAAGTCGCACGGGTTGATATCTGGCAAGGAGAGGGGTGAACAGACTGTTTTCAATGAAATTCGTGAACACAAAATACTCTCCCGTCTTCGTTTTCGGCCATCTTGATTTACTGTCGCCCTAGCGGTGGAATGCGTAACTGAACATAACAATTGCCAGACACTGAAACATTTTGAGTTTATCCTTAATTTAACGTAAATTGCATGCTATTGTAAATCAATAAAAGTGAGTTATTAAACTTTGAAATCGGGAAGCTCATTTAGAATAGCCCTGCAGTTTACGGTAAGAACTTCCTCCTTTTCTGAAGAATATTCTATTTACTAAGTATATCTGTAGAACTTTTTCGATGTTCAGTTGAATAAACGTACGTCTCTTAACTTTAATTTTCACAATTACTTTCATCACGAAAGCCAATCTCCCAGCTGATCGCCACGAAGGAAGTTTCAATAAACAATATTATTCGAATCGTAACCCACATAGCAGAGTACGTCCCTGGGACGTCCCATTTAGATCCCATTACCGTCAGAATGGTCCTGCTCCCATAGCGATGTCCTAAGGACGTCCGTGGGATAACTCTGTGGGCAATACAAACAGTTCATCCCGTATGGCTGTCCCCTGGATGTCCCCCGGAAAGCCGTGCGGGATTACCTACCTGGAATTTCTATAAATTAAATCGACCTGACTATTATTATTATTTAATTAATTATAACTATACGAAGGATATGCCTTCGTATAGTTATACGAAGGATTAATTATAACTATACGTCCCATGGATGTAAACGGGACTTAAACAGGACGTCCTACGGACGTCCCGATATCCTGCCAGGAGATCCGTCAGATATCCCTGGGACGTCATTTTGCTATGTGGGAAATTTCATACCTTTTATTAGATTGAGAAAGGTAGACCTGATAAAAATTTAACTCATGGATGTCTTATAGTGGCGTAAGTACATAGTCGCGAGGCCCCAAGTTGCTGGGATAAAATATCCAGGGCGGGGGGGGGGGGGCATAGAAAAAGATGAAAAGGATTTAAGGGAAAAAACGTAGCCAACAGGACAAGAGAAATCGCCTGAAAATTAAAGTTTTACAACTTCCTTAGAATTGGCAAACGGAAGATAATTTTTAGTCTGGATGGAAATATTCAACCAGTCTCCGTTTTAGAAATTTGGCAACACTGTTATGCCTAGTTGGTGCATAGTTTCTATACGCGACAAAAAATTACTGATGCTGCTAGAGAGGTCCTGGATGAAGGGCAGTAAAATGTTCCTAGCAAGTGAAGGAGTCAAAATTCTAGTTACGTTACTGGTGTCTTACACTAATTTCGTGGAGTAAAGTGTTCTTATAATTTTTTGCGGTAAGAATAGTGATTAATCGAACCTGTCCGTGGTGGAGTATTCATTATTGTTAATTATAGGTAACGCT
>JAGDQP010024811.1:0-14161 GCA_022664845.1 Lepisma saccharinum
TTTTTTTTTAATACTTTATCATTACACTTTTTCTGAACTGAACTCTTTTCAACTTTTACCCCAAATGCACATATCGAAAGATTCCATTATTCTTTCGTTACTCCCTACACTTGCAAATAATGCTCCGTGAAGAACGACTATTCACTTTTAGCTACCACCACCCCTAAAATGTTTGGCCTTTTTTTTTAATTTGCACGCGTGTAGGTCATCCATAAAACATCTCCAAAGTAGACAGAGATAAATTGAATTTTTAGTTCAACGACATCCCTGGTCACTTTTAGTATGGTGGCTCTAAAACTGGAAGATCCTTCTCATTGAGTTAGCTTTCTCCACTTCAAGAATTCATGGTAGTGCCTCATTAAAAGCAATCTGGTTTCATATTTGAGCTCAGTACTTCGATTTACCGGATTGTTTTAAATCTGGTGACCCTGAAACTGGCAGGTCCTTTCTATTAGGTTAGCTTCTTCCGTTTAAAGAATTGTTGCTTGTTTTACTGTAAGTTGTCGTAGGGCCCGCCCTAAGTTGATACCATAACTTACATCTCCCTCCTTTTTTAAAAAAAAAAATAAATAAATTTCGTTATTTGCTCATCCTTTTTGTTAATTGGACCACCGTTAGAAAATGTCTTCTCCTCCATCTTCATTACTCTTTGCCGTCTTATCTTCATTTATAAATACTTTCCATATATTTAAAGTTCATATTTACTTTATTCTGTTATACGCTTCCCCTTTCCAATTTTCATGTTTTCCGTTTCTTATTCTAATCACCTTCCTCTTGCTTTTCTTCTTAAAACAATTTACATTTTCTCCATTAGATTTGTCAACTTCTTGCTATTGAACCTTTCTCGCTGTCACAAGAACTATTTTATTTGTAATTCTATTTCTCTTCATCGATTCGTAACATCACCGTCAGAATGGTATGTCAAGTGCTCATTGTTTTAATCATCATTATCATAATTATGTTTAACTATTTTCAATCCACTTCCTCCATTTCTTTCCACATATTTCGGTTAGCTGCTATCCTTATCTATGTAGCTCGTAAAAAATGTTTGATTTCATCTAGCCATCTTGCATTTGAACGTCTTCTAATTCGTTTCTTTTCTCTGGGAATCCAAGACAGAACATTCGTAGTTCATCTTCGAATTGTTAGTCTAACTATATGACCGTCCCACCTCCCTTCATCTTTTTCGTACTCTTGATCTTCAACTTTGCTCGCAAGCGTATCCAGTCATTTGTCCCTTCTAGTTATTCCTAACATACATTGCTCTTTGTGTATCTCTTAATCTTTGAGTCGTTTACGCATTCAGTGTTCACGTTCCACAGCCGTACATTATCACAGGAAAGACACATTGATTATAGACTTTACGCTTGAGACACATTGGTAACTCTGTAGCATTTGATAAGTCATGCACATTTTTCCTTATTAGAATTGCAATTTCGTTTCAATGGGGATTGCAAATAAAAGAAACAGTAGCTACATTTTTAAAATACACGTCCATATTTCGGGAATCAATTGTCTATCTATTCTACATCTTTGTCAAATCAAAAGATTTTAGGCCAACCGTGGTACTCGTGTGCTCAGAGGCGTCAGACCAGAGCCTCCAAGGATCTGGGTTCGAATCCCGGATGGGACATGGATGTTTGTGCATTTTAAAACTTAACAGCTAATGTCATGGTGACGGACCGAAGTCAATACTTCGAAAAAAAAAAGTGTACAAAGTTCTTTTACAAAAGATTTTAGGAAGTACAGGCGTCCAAAGTTTTCGAGGCATCGTCACAAAATTCTAAGCGACAGTAGCTAAGTTGATAGAGCCTTGGCTTAGCAATCGGAAGGTTCTCGGAACGGTCCCAGCGGCCACCCATCCTGACTGATGTTTCCAGGGGTTTTCCTCAGTAACACCAGACAAATCGGTATGATAGCTACAAACTAGCCCCTACTGACAATCTTCCAACATCTTGGCGTCAACCCTCTCCGGCCTGAATCTTAGATGGCTAAAGATCATAAGGCCGGTTATCGTTGACTAAACAAACGTGTTCTCGGGAAGAATATCCGTCTGTCTGTCGACAACTTTCAACTCAGGAACTACTAGGGCTGTGAAGCTGGTTGAAGTGTTGTAGGAAAGGTATCGGCATGATGAGTTTAAGCGCATAAATAATGGAAATTGGACACCCGCTGATGAAACATGGCGGTAGCACATGTGCACAGTTTCCCATGAAGTTCCGCTTCGCTTGTTTTAATACAACACATAGCTAAAACCAGACCTCGGCTCCAATGTGGAGAAAATTGTACTTGATAATATTGAGTAGACATGTTACCTCCGAATTTCCCTCTGTTTCTGCGATCACAGATATTAGTGTTACGTTCAAATCAGTATACATACAAAATATTGCATACAGTAAATTTGCTCCCATAAATCAATCCCATGAAACATTCAATTTCGAGTCAACGATTCGGGTCTTTGATTTCACGATTTTTTTTTTACCCTTGATATTTCCATCAATTGTGCAGTGTTAAAAAGCGCAGTGACTTCGAACCATTTCCTATTAGCCTAATTTGAGTAAAAAATGTCCCACTATGGTGGGTCGAAAGCAGGGATTCTGCCAGGATTTTCAATGTGGGGGTGCAAAGTCAAAATTGTGGGGTGTAAGTGGAGTTATTCACAGTTTGTATGGATTTATGACCGTAAAAGAAATTAAAATTAGGGAGTGCTCTCGAGGATTTGGGGGTGACACCCCACAGGGGGGGGGGTCTGGCGCAATCACTAGTGGAAAGAAGCATCTATGAGAGCAAGGGAAACATCTAAAATTTGCCAGACTGTGGGATTTGTGGAGGTTTAACATAATCATTTAAAAGAACCGCAATGTAGTGTATTCCAGATGCATTCGTGAAAATAGGCAGGATGTTTAGCAAAGGCTAAATGACGCGACGTTTCAACATATTTGTCCGCAATTTCAGTCTGATTCTAAGAAAAAATGGTACAATGTTTAATAGTATCTTCATAGGAAGTCAAGTTGTAACAGTTTTGTTTACGTTAGCTAAAAAAATTACTATACAAACATATTTTAAGTGTAGATTTCAATAATTTAATTTCCTGGAATCATAAATAAATTTGTGCTAATGTTTGTGATATAATTCATAATACTATCTCATATATAAATGTTATATTATTTTGGGAGGCTAATTAAAAAATAATAATTGCAGCATTGACTGCATTGCACTCTCATTTGTTTTACTTTGCATTTTTAAAGATAAAAAAAACTTAACTCTTTTAGTTTGTACTACGTTTGTATCGTTAAAATTTTCGTTTGTACCAGCTTTGAACCGACGAAAATTGTAAAAGCCGAGTGTCCTGCTAACTTCACGTGAAGATAACAGGACCAGGAGACAAATTTGTTACAATCTCAAACTTTCTTTACAGAAATCTCTTTTAATTTATTTGTACCGGTTTGTACCGATAACATTTCGGCTTGTTCCTGATTCATACCAAACAAAATCGAAAAGCAAAATGTTTCTGCTAATTTCGCGTGAACATAGCAGAACCAGAAGACAAACTTACTACAATTGAAATATTTTTATATAAAATCGCCTTTACATCGTTTGTTCACGTGAAGTTTGCAGGACCACTTTCTTTTTTTTTTTTTTTAATATTTTGCGATATGAGCCGGGTACGAGCTGAAATTTTCACGGTACAAAGCAGTACAAACGAAGTAGAAGATATTTTTGTAAAGAAAGTTTGAAATTATAACAAATATGTCTCTTGGTCGTGCTATGTTCACATGAAGTTAGCAGCACCACTTTGTTCTTCGATTTTGTTTGGTATGAAGCCAGAACAAACAGAAATTTTGACGGTAAAGAAAGTTTGAAATTGTAACAAATTGTCTCCTGGTCCTGCTTTGATCACGTGAACTTAGCCAAACACTCGGTTTTTACAATTTTCATCGGTTCAAAGTCGGTACAAACGCAGTATAAACTAAAAGAGTTAAAGAAAAAATCCGGCCTCGTAATTGGTCCTGCTAAGTTCACATACGTAAATCAAATTAATACTTTAAATTTAGCAAAGTTGAGAATTTTAATGTATTATTCATTTAATTTCTTGCCTACAGATGGCAGTAATCTTTGCCTAATGTCTTTACTTTCCACTAACTGTTGATTAAGTAATTGTCTTTGAATGTTGGCATCGAATATAAACAAAACAATTTTACTTCTCTAGGTTCACGTACTAATTAAAACAGTGTATCAAATTTTGTCATACCAATTTGATTATTTTCAGATTATGTAGTAATTGTACCAAATTTCTTCTTAGATCATCAACAAGCCTGTCTCGTTGTTGGTTACGATATAATCAAGTTTCGCCTCATCTTAAAACCAATTTTTGAAGAGACACACTAAGGCGAAGTATGCCAGTGTCTCAGAATTACATATTAAAATAATTTTTAAACAAGCTACAAAGAATAGGCTCGTTGCATCCTAATTCAGACAAGGCTTGTAGTTATAGATCATTTTACTGATTTTTCTGTTAGCTCTTCATGAAAATTTGTAAGAGATCCGTATCATTTATTTTTCCGGAAAATGGCTACTAAGAAATCCTTTCTTTCAGTTCATTATTGAAAGAAGCTCAAAATATCTCTACCTTTGACGTATCATAGCAACTGAAATAACATAAAGAGGTATTTTCCTATATATAGGATGTATAACAAGACCTCGGGGGAAAAACTTCGCGAGGTGCACTGAGAGAAATCGAGCTGTGGACTATAATAATAAAAACACGAAGTTTTGAATTTATCCTGAATCGTGGAATCATTCCAAAAATTTAGATTTAGAAAACGTAATTTTATTATTACTGCATTTCCGTGTTATGGAGATATTCCACACTCAATTTTGTTATTTTCAAACTGTGTGTAGAATGGAACATTTAAAAGTTGTATCTTAAAACATGCTTTTGGGAAAAGTTTTATGATTGAGGAGGGTAGTTGTAACGAGATTGAAATTATCTGCTGCTCATTGTCAATCTCATCACTATGAAATGCTTTTGTGAAGCAACCTTTTCTAAGATACGCTCCTTAATCGTATAATTACCAAAATGTAACTTCTAGGTACACACTTTGCTGCTAAGTAAACACGTCTTTACATTAAAATATGTCAAAAATAACACGTCATTTGGAAGTGCGACGTTACTATCTGTAAAGAAGGAAGCAACGTGTGCCTCCTCATATACTGCTATTTCGCTCATATATTGACTAGTGTGTGGACTTCCAAGCCTTGTAAATTATATACAAACGTTTGAGGAAGCAAAGAGGGAACGCATGCTAACTGCGGGATAGAGATTACATGAAATAGAGCGTTCGCTAGATGGCAATACTTTAATTTCTCCGACTCAATATCGCTATCTCAAATATATTTAAGTAAATCATCTACATAAATACACCGCATCGTAACTTATTTTTTCAAGAGGAAGAAATTTAATTATTAAACATATTTCTTTAGACTGTAAGAAGCTCCCCAATTTCTACCTGGAGAAATCGCCTCTGGTCATTTGTGAAGTTGCCGCTCTAACTTTTGACAAATCTGGAATATTTCCATTTATTTCTGAAACACCCTATATAAAGCGCAAATTGTTTGCTTGTCTGTCCGTTACACAAATCCAAACTTTGGGTCAATTTGTATTAAACATTATATGATTTTCTTTTTTATTCAGTGGGAGAGCGTAAAGAACGTGTCCCAAAATGTTGATTTTGATAGCGCTATCCGTAATAGCATTGGACACTTACAATAGGCTTGCAACCAGTTGAACATGACAAGTATTCAAGTTTGAAAACACCTTGACAGGCCAATTTGCAAGCCTGTTTAAGCTTGGAGCAAACTTAAAAGCGAAAGTGTTAGTTGAAACTTTAGAGACGTGCAACAAGCTTCTTTTGGGACACTTGTTTAGGTGCGTTTGCAATAACTTTGCATCAAATTAACAAGTACCATATTTTCAATTCGAAGTATGAAGCAAGTTTACTTCAAGTCAAAGAAAAGCAACTTTGAAATAACAAGCTAGAATCAAGTCACTTGCAAACTTGATGCAAACGGTGACGGCTATGCTATTAGGAACTGACCTAACCCAGTAACCTAACCTAACCTAACATATCCTATGTTTTTATGCTACCTACACGACAGCTTCACTGTTCGGGATTCTATATAAAGAAGGATAATTACCTTTCAATTGGCTGTAACTTTGAAAAACTCATTAAATTAAATTGTATTTATGGCTTTTAGATGTATTGACTCAAGGTCAAAAATTGAATTAAGCCATATTTTTTTTTTCATAAACGATTTTGTATTGCCTTTTGCTTTTCTTATCACTTGATTAGCTACAAGTAGAAATATACTCTCTAAGCAAGTAGAGATTATCATTATTATTCGAATAATTTTCCATGCTGGATGAACACTCCGGAAAAATTAAAATCTTTCTGCCTTTATTTTCCACAGATCATAAGTTTCTGAAATGCGCGAACAGCGGAGAGGAAGATATGGATTGTTACATTCAAGCTATCAACGAATTTATTCCGACTTTGAGGAAAGGTAAGAATATTGTTCACATTTCAATATATTTTCATGTTTTCTCTAGAAAAAATAATATATATAGTTTTAATTATCACGATGTTGATTTAACGGTGAATTCAGGATTTTCGTGAGGGGGAATATTCAGGCAGAATATGCTAGGGGCATTTTCGATATTTTCCTACTAACTGAATTTTTAATTACAAATTTATTGCATTCTCCCTTATTTTGCTAAGTTTTATCATGACACATGTCACAAGTATCCTCAAAAATGAAGATTTCTTAATAAATTAGATTTGTACGAACATATCCAAGGTTTTTCTTAGATAAATTATTAAAATAATGTTATAAAAAGTATTTTCCCCTCACGGTGGGTGCGCGCCTCATCTCTGGATCCGCCTTTGTGCTGACTGCATTATGGCTTTGTCAGTGTTTCATAAGAACTCTATTAACCACATTGTTAGTTTGGATCTCTTTGTAAACGACACCGCCGCATTTGATTAGTCTTTGAGTTTTAAAACAAAACTGCCATCTTTGGTGCTCGTCTAGTAAGATTAAGCATTTTTATATTTATATAAAAACCACTAAATTTGAAGGATTTGTAGAACTAACAAGTTGTCTCAAGGGTGACGTCATCGAAGCTTTCCAAGAATATTAGAATTTGAGGGTAGGGAAAAACTGAGAAACCTATATTCGAACGCCACAACGTTATTCCACAATTTTGGTGTGCTCAACCAGAATGAAGAAGAGTGTTAAAAATGTTAAAGATTGTCTCAGAAAAGGTAAACATTGCTCAGTGACGTCACTGAAGGATAGCGATTCAAATGAGTTAATTGGCATGCACGCATTGATTAGCACTTTTTTACGATCACTTTCACTTTTAAGCCTTTACCACTCCTGTAAATTCTGGTAGTGGACACATAGATCGGGGACCTGGCGTTGTGATGTTTGGGTTCAGTTTTATTTATTTTGGTTTATCCTCTAATTGTAACATCCATGGAAAACTTCAATTACGTCACGTGTAAGACAAATTATAGAAAAAGAAAAGCAATATTATAATTGTGGCAAGTAGGCTTCATGGTGCTTACGAAACTCTGTGATATGAAGTTAAAAGTGTTCTAAAGAATTAAATTCTAGCTGAGTTATTTCAAGGCCCAGTTAATGACGTCATTATTCGTTGATTGTCAAATATCTCAGCTAAAAATGAATTCTTTAAAACATTTTTAACTTCATATCACATAATTCCTTAAGCATCATGGAGTCTACTTCCTTAAATTGTAATATTGCTTTTAGTCTTTCTATAATTTTCAAAATTCGAAAAAAAAAAGAGTGGGGCAACATAAGGGCAGTAGTCTTTCCAATTTATTTCTTCGGAAGTTATACCCGTCGAATAACTTAGCTTTTCTCTTACTCGAGAGAGACTACCAGTAAGAACGTAGATAGATATTTCTTTTGGAGCAGGTCCAGAGGTTTTGTGGAGTGTACAGCAGGTTTGTGTATGAAATGTACTATCGGCGCCAAAAGTGTCTTCCTAAATATCACGCTCAAACATTTGAAGCATTAATACAGTACATATACAACGCCAAAGTTCACATTATCCTATCTTTATGCAACACGTTAAATTTGATTGCAATTGGGATGCATACCTTTGAGCGTGAAATCTAGGTGGATTCTTACTTTTGGCGCGATAGTACATAATATATTACCTAGAAATATGAATTTTTGGATGTCGATTACAGGCACCCAAAACTCACCTCTGGATACATATGCGAGTACATTTTAAAAGGTTTTCCTTAAATTAAAGGACGAGTTTTCATGTACGTGTGTTTTTCATGCGATTTAATTTCATGGCTAATAAAAGTATCACGTCGGGACTACTATATCAAGTCGCATGTGTAGCATAAAAAAGCGCTCGATTGCTTATGTCTAGTTACATTTGTTTTATTTGCTGAAAATTCAATTTTTGTTTGAAAGCTTATAATTTTGTTGTAGTATGATTATTTCGTACTGAAATGACCAGAAAATTTAGTAACTATATTTGTCTAACAATAATCTATGAAATAAATATTCTGGCTTGTGAAACATTTGAAATGTTCTGTAATTACTTTCATCGAATAATTACATTCTGAAAAAGTAAATTATTTAGCATTTATTTACAGAAAATCGGAAATATATGAACCACTGTTTTGCAAATTTTGCTTTTCTACTTCAGCAATTTTATGAAATTACTTTCGTTATTTTTATTCATTATAAGTAACCTCTACCTAATATAAATTATCACCAAACTAGTTGTGTCCTAATGAAAATTAATATCCATTTATTTCTCCAGGTGTTCCATCTCTGGGAATTAAACCCATCGATCCCATGAAACCAAAGGACTTTATTTTTAAAGCAGATGTTGCTCAATATTTTTTCACTTTAACACTGATACACCCAGAAATTCGAGGCCTAAGCAAGACGAAAGTTACTGACATAAGGTAAGTTTCAATATTCTGATCTGAAGGATTAGAAATTTCATCCCAGGTTGAGTCCATAAATAAAATGTATCAAGAACTTTACAAGTATGTTATTTCAGCTTCTGTTAGCTGTTAGCACTCATTTAGTAAACTTTCCACTGCATTTTTTTTAATATTCCAAAGTCTTTCCTAGAATCTCTTACAATATGATCAGGTAATGGTTTACCAATTAGTAATGACATTAGGTGATTACTAAGAACACCAATAGAATTACAGATAACAGACAACGTTATTAAAAACATCAAAGAATTCCAGAAGACAGACAACGTTACTAACAACACCAAGATAAATCCAGAAGACAGACAACATTACTAACAACACCAAAAGAATTCCAGAAGACAGACAACGTTACTAACAACACCAAGATAAATCCAGAAGACAGACAACATTACTAACAACACCAAAAGAATTCCAGAAGACAGACAACGTTACTAACAACACCAAGTTAAATCCAGAAGACAGACAACATTACTAAGAACACCAAAATAATTCTAGAAGACAGATAACGTTACTAACAACATCAGGAGAAATCCAGAAGACAAACAACCTTACTGACAACACCAACAAATTACAGAAAACAGATAATGTTACTAATAACACCAAGAGAAATCCAGAAGACAAACAACGTTATTAACAACACCAAAATAATTCCAGAAGACAGACAACATGACTATAAACACGAACAGATTTCCGGAACACAGACAACATTACTAACAACACCAAAAGAATTCGAGACGACAGACGATACGTTCTTCTTGGTAAAGAGTGCAAACGAAGTATACTTACTTCATGGTGGTAGTCTCCGGTAGAAAAATGCTGAATCCAATTTTCTTTTATGGTTACTAATCAAACGACAAGAAAAATGTCTTATACTGATATGTGTTCAACACAGTAGCGATAGAATCCAGATATTGCTGCTAAAATAATGATGACGCACCGTACTTACACCATAATAGGCTCAAAATAGTTACTGACAACGTGAATTTCATAGGTACAAAAAAAAATCTCGTTTAACCGATAACATGACATTTATTGATTTACGTAGAATGTACACTTTTTGTGCAAAATTTGAAATTTTGTGAGACATTTTACACGCAAAATACTTCAAATAATTTATGGTTTTGATTTAAAGCGTTGTTCAAAAGTTAGAAAGTTGTCATATCTTCCAATTAACACAGGAAAATTGACAAACGCCGCTACCGGGACTTGAACACGGATCTCCCAGTTGCCGGCTGGGTATGCTGTCTATTAGATCACCATGGCACGTCAATTTTCTGTGTATATAGACTACTCCTCACACCTTAGCACTCTCACGATCCCAGTAGCTGGCTACGAAGTCAAGGAGATTTTTTATTGTGGAATTTGTTCTGATACCGTGCAGTTCAAATTAATAGATATAGATGTAATTCCTTTTTTTCACAAGAACCTTTTCTCATATCTTGTTTGACTCATAAAAACTTGTAATCCCTGTTCATAAATTTTCTTCTGGACGTTGTGACGTCGGTTGCAATTATAAGAAGACAGTCAGTTTTTTCATGAATCTCACTATTGTTTTTAAAACATTCTATATCTTTCGAAGGTCTTACCAACATCAACGGCAATGAATCTGAGGAGCGGGGAAAATACCACCGGATATTTCGAATTTCGCGGAGAAATTTAGTTACCAAATAGAATAGGTTCCAGAAAGACAGAATTCTCTTTGAAAATAAAGCTCATCCCGCACCAAATGAGCAAGCAGTCCTGTGTGGGTGAAAATGTTTAACTTTAACCCTGCTTAGGCTAATCCGTAAACCTTAATATTTTGTATCGGTTTTTTTTTTTTTTTTGTTATGGTTAAGCACTCAGAAGATCTAGATGTCGAGAAAGAACCTATGACTAGATGACCAGTAATACTGAGGATAATATAAGTAGTAAAAGTGAGTGTTCGATAACGGATGTTACCACAGTTTAAGATAAAACACATATTTATTGGGATCTCTTCGTTGTAACGTACAAAGCGAATACAAACAAATTAAGCTGCGTCTGCGATTTATCGATGATGCAATTCTTTCAGAATGCTGTCTATGAATTGTTGTAGTATTACCAATATACGACACAATATTTGCTGAGAATCTTTAGTTTATGAATCTTTAAGCGGGAAATGGTAGTGTTAACTTAATAATCTTTGGTGTGCCAGGGCGACCACCACGTTCTTTTATTAAATCAACATAAGAAACAGTTTTGATTTCGGTGATTCAGCACAATGGGGATTTTGTTAATGTTGATTTGACACAGGATTTATGATACCACTGTGTTGAATCGACGCAATTAACACATTTGATATGTTGATTTAACATCAAAAGTAGTAGTATCCCTAGGACACCGAAAAGTGTTGAATCAACGCCTCTATTTTCTGCAGTGTAGAGAGTATGCGCATCTTGGCAGAAAGTATACGCTAATGTATAAGGTTAATCAGAGGGCATACGGCGTATACCTCCGTATACCCTCGACTACAGACAGCCCTGTGGTTATATACACATAAAGCTCAATTGGGTTATATATCTATCTGTCAGCAAACAAATGTTCGATTCACTAATATACGGAGAAAGATTTATATTTACAACACGTAAATCTAACTTATATGATTGTAGATGTGTATATATATTGAAAACGAATACTATGCTTATACAGAAGAATAACGTTTATCTTTTTTTTTTTTTTTTTTTTTTTGCAGATGAGTATTCTATGATGCAAAAATATGTTTCTACATAAGAATAGTATGTGTTGAATCCTTCATTGAGTTTACTACGGTTTACACAATAAGTCTCTTTGGTTAGGTAGATTATAACTTAATGAGCTAACTAAAGATATAGCGAGTCTTCATGCATTCATACGACGAATTTATCTTATCACTTATCACAAAGTACTTTCAAAATGGCTGTACAAGTTCCGTACATATGATGCCTCGATCTCTTGAAAATAAGTATTCAGGAAATAAAGCTTGCTTGATATTGCTTACGTTCGAGTAAGTGTGAAATTAAGTACATATAACGAGAGACGAAATGATTATCATGATCACAGTTCCTTCGTGTTTTTATGGCATCAAACAAATGTTATTGTAAGCTTTAAACTCACAATGTTAATTCTTCAGCATAACGCTGCTTTATTCCTTCTTAATAACTACAGACGTCTTCTTTTGCTTATGCTAGAGTGCAGACTCTTCTAAAAAAAATATACACTCCACCGTCTATGGCTATGATATCTTCTACTCCTGCTCTCTGGACAATCATTCAGTTAGCTTGTAACATGGCTATTGGTCGTCACAATTTCTCCATCAACACAGTAGTGACTAGTCGATCGCTCACTCTCTTTAGGACGGCGCATCGAAGTACCAAATAACTACCTGCTCCCACAAGCAATTAGCATGGCCCAGTCCACAGAGAATAGGTGGTGGGTGTTACAGCTAAATGTAAGTCCTACTGGAGAGCAATTCCTACTCAGAGTGTGCCAAAAGAACGGTATTATTTACTCAGAGATTTCAAACATATTACTAATTTACTGTTAACTCTGAGTGTCACTTGTCTGGTATACTACATAACTTGTCGGACAAACATCTGCATCTGGTCATGTTTGTACAGTATTCCTTTTGTTATCTGCGCTCTGTCTTAGTTCACACATGTGTAAAACTTCTCACTATCTTCTTCTAAGATTCTTCTATCTCTTTTTATGGAGGAAAGTAGCATAGAAACAGTTGTGCATAGCTATATTTGATGAAAGTTGATTGTTACATCTAGCGGACAACGGGAGAATCACACTTTGCATTTATAAGCAATAGAGCAAACAAATATAGTCCAGGAGCAAATGTCAATATTTCCTAGTAAGTGGGATTTTCAGTGAAGGGATGTTGCAGGTAGAGGGAATAACTTCATTAAAAGGTACCTAATCATGTGGTACCAGGTGGCAAACCGAAAACCGAGGCAGGGGACCGGGAGGGGGGAAACAAAATGGCCGCTGGTGAAATTCGTTTCTCTGCCTTTAAAGTGCTATAACTTCTACAAATTTTAAATTAAAACGTTCGTGGTTGTGCGAATATTTTAATAGCACATTAGAAATTCCATTTTAGGACAATTTGTTGCCATAGCAACGTCATATTTTAAATATGGCGTCCTCAAATCCCAAAATTAATTATTCTCGATCCTTTTTTTTATATTCAAAGGGAAAGAACTTTTAAATTGCTACATGTAGGCGAAAGTACCCTGAAATAAACGTTCTTTTACAATTCAAGACCTTTAAAATGAGAATGGTAGATGTAGTACTTTATGGTTTTTAATTCAAGGGCAGAAAGATTAGTGCAAGATGCTGTGAAAGGTGGAAATTCAATATCACAAACTTAACCTTGCTGATTTTTTATAATGACTCAGAGCGTCCCTTTTAGGATTGGGCGTGTAAAAGATAAATCAGAATTGGGCTATCATCATTGTCATCTTTGCTTTATTTGTTTTTAAACTATGCGTTTCTTGAGTGGACAGGAAAGAGGGGTGTAACGAAAGCACAATACAAACGAACTGCACAAAAAAACCAACAAAATACAACATAAACAAGTAACTTTGGCTTTACATATACCTAATCTATTCTATATGATGCTCTGTGATACAATTAGTTTAGAAATATATCCTCGAGTTACACATTTTTGGATTTAAAAGAGTTACCACACAAAGAAAAAAATATATTTTCTTGTGAGATTTTTTATTTAACTAATCTGTCAATATTATTGTTTATATTCCTTGGTGTTTGATTTATATTATTTATTTCATTTATTTACTTTTATTTCTTTATGAACCCGTTGTCTATCCGACCCAGTCGGTCACTATAAAAAACCACTCAGCTCGTTAGGGGTCTTTACTAGTTGGTTTCTCACCTAAGAATTCCTTACATTCTATTGCTATAGTTTCTCCTCTACGATGCCACATCTATGGTTTCTCACCTGAGCATTCCTTACATTCTATTTCTAAGGTTTCTCCCCTACGATGTCACACCTATGGTTTCTCACCTGAGCATTCCTTACATTCTACTGCTAAGGTTTCTCCCCTACGATGTCACACCTATGGTTTCTCACCTGAGCA
>JAGDQP010024811.1:14171-27538 GCA_022664845.1 Lepisma saccharinum
AAGGTTTCTCCCCTACGATGTCACACCTATGGTTTCTCACCTGAGCATTCCTTACATTCTATTTCAAAGGTTTCTCCCCTACGATGTCACACCTATGGTTTCTCACCTGAGTATTCCTTACGTTCTATTTTTAAGGTTTCTCCCCTACGATGTCACACCTATGTTCTGATTTGTTTACCATTTGATTCAGTGATTCAGCCACCAGTATCTTATAGCATGAAGTTTTAACAATGTTTGTTATAAGCGTAAATTGTCACACGGGTATTCACATTTTCTCAGCTTGTTATTATTGTGAGTTCCGGCAATTCGTTGTTGTTTTCCACATTGTTCCTGGAGAATTTGAAAATCAGATTCATTTGGTTTCGAAAATAATGTTCCTTTATGATAACAATTGATTCCATTATTTGGGGAAACAAAGGCCATATGAAGACTAGCCATCGAGAGTCTCATTACTATCATCTTCTGAATCTTCCCATCGTAAGTAATGGTTTACACACTGATCTTCATCTCCGCCACAAAGACACAGTTCCGTACATCGCAGGGACTGAGATCGACATTTGCATGCCAAAGAACATTTACTTATTGTGCAACCGCAGCGAATCAGCCGCAATGCATTCTCTGGAGCGCAAGGTAGTGTGCACATCACAGGAGAACAATCTTCTTTTCATCACTAGTTTCTTCTTCCAATCCACACTCTATTGGCTTGGCAGATTTGGATGCGATTTTCCGGCACTTTTCCATACCAATACTTGGAAGTTCACTCTTTTAATGAAAGGTGTAAGGGCCGCTCTGGTTGGAGGAAGACCTGAACCTTGAATGTCCCTTTTCGTGAATGTAGTAGTTTCCCAATATCTTGAATATTAGTGGTCGGCACATAAACATTGTAAATGAACTTCTTAATGATCCTCTCGTCATCGTCAATGAACCGACTAGAACCGAGAATTCCAAGAGATTCAAGCATCGCAACTCCAGCGTTGTAAAATGCTTTCCAAAATATCTTCTTTGACTTCCTTGAAAATGCCCCAGTAATGTCACATCCTGATATAGCATGGAACCCAAGTAAGGCTTCTACTCTAAGAGATCCAAGAGATCCTCTTATTAGCTCTAACTCCTGTGACAAACTTCGTATTGGCAGGTAAGTATCTAGACCACCACACAGACAGAACAAGGACATCAGTATCTTGGGACATTATGTGGATGGTCTGTGCCCCTTGAGACGCTGCATAAAGACTGTGAAGTATTATTTTTGTATCTGTTTCTTCATGAGTACTCTTTAATTCACTGATGTCCTTCCCTTCTGAAGATTTTGCTTCTGTTCTCCAGCTGGCAACTAAGCGTTTTCCCAACTTGCTTGCATAAAGTAGATTTTTTCTGAAAGATAAGCTGTGAATGCATCTTTGGTTTTTGGATGGGACAGAAGATGGGACATAGTGACATTTTTTATATTGGCAGAGTCAGATATCTTGTATTCGATTGTTGGGCTGTTTCTTGCTCTTTTCTTCCACATTGACATTTTAATGACTTATTTCCATACGTATCAAAAACAAGGTGAGTTTCATCGTATTTCAAGATTGTTGACACTATTCTTTTGCAGAATCCTGGAGACAAATCGATGCATGTGTTAACATACGCTGGCTTTTTCAACGCTTGGAGTTCCGCCATGCCATCAAGAATAGCAACAGAGTAAGAAGCAGCTGATTTGTGTGTAATTGATGCGTCAGTGCTACTAAGTACGGGTGTTGTTGAATCGATTTCTTCCAGTTCTATTCTTTCGTCACCTTCCACTTCCGATTTTTTCTCTCTCCAATTTTCTGAACTGATATTATCATCTTCCTGGAGCAGCAATTCTTCTGTAGGTTTCCCATCCTCTTCTGTAGGTTTGCCGCTAAATTTTCATAAGAACACTCTCTTTCCTACATAAGAACTAGTCTAGCTCCGTTGGTTTTAAAGATAGGGAAATGGCACATACCTCGTTGAAAAGCCCTTGAACTGGCCTACAACGTTTGTTTCATAACTATTTCGCCTACCTGTGGTAGTTTATGAGTTATTTCCCTTTGAATATAAAAAAAGGGATCGAGAATAATTAATTTTGGGACTTAAGGATGCCATATTTAAAATATGACGTCGCCATGGCAACAGATTGTCCTAAAATGAAATTTCTAATGTGTTATTAAAATATTCACACAAACGCAAAGGTTTTAATTTAAAATTTGTAGAAGTTGTAGCACTTTAAAGGCAGAGAGACGAATTTCACCGGCGGCCATTTTGTTTCCCGCCCTCCTTGTCCCCTGCCACGGTTTTCGGCTTGCCACCTGGTACCACATGATTAGATACTTTCTAATGAAGGTATTCCCTCTACCCGCAACATCCCTTCATTCAAAATCTCACGAACTTACAAATGCGCCTGGACTAATATTCGTTTTTTTTTTCAATCATATGACAGGTGACTGTTATAATTTATGATTAATTAACATCGTTGCTACTCTTTGTCTTATCATTTCAGTTTCGATGATGGAATTAAGATCATCCTAAACGTTCCTGAAATGAAAATCGATGCAGGTTTCCGAAGTCAATACAAGCTCATTGCCATGAATGCAACAGATATGGGGGAACTCAGTGTTAGTCTTTGTAAGTACCTGATTCTGTCTTCTTTGTTAAAAATAAAACATGAACATGTGTTTTTATCATGACTTGTAAAGTCTCACAGATCAAGTTGACTATTCTGATGGGTACTGTAGACAGCAATTAAGTAGTTCAAATGCAATACGTAGTCCGGAACTTTGTCCAAGAAATGAGGAGAAATGGAAAAAAGATATCCCCTGGGAATGAATTGTCTCTTTTAGATTTAAAGGGTAAATAATGACTTTTCACTATGATCGTAGGTTAATTGTAGCTTTGTATTTTTATTCATTTTTACTAATTTTTAGACATACTACGTTTTGCATTTGAGTTACTCAATTTAACTTCGAAATATGTAACAAGCATACTTAGTTTTGGATTTAGATCTGGCAAACATAACAAGCCATTTGTGCATTGAATAATTTTTATGTGCACATTATTTTCTACGAAAAAGATTTAGACTTTCTCCTCTCATATCCTCTTTACTAAACATTCTATTTAGAGTTTCAACCCTTGGTAATGGATAAAGGTCTAATATACCCTAATTAAAAAAAACCCAAATGTAGGTTTTTGAATTTATTTTATGACTATTTTATACAAAATTTAAGTAGTTTCTAATCCTTTGAGATTATTTGCGAAAAAAAAATGCATTTTCATCCAAAGTAAAGATCAATCAAATAAGATACATTTACAACGAAATCAGATCTTAGAGACAATACATGAAGCTTCCACTAAAGTTTTAACTCCTAATCAAATATTATCAGCGAGATTGTCATATCTGCAAGATTAAACATAGCTTCCTGATGTCTAATTGTCCAGTAAAAAGTTTCAAGTTGAAAAAACAACAACAGTGTTTTATATTTTATTCTTAAGTTTCACTGCTGTTTCCTGAGGTTTATTTAATGATAAAAAACTAGATTTTCCTGCAAACGCTATGGGAGTCATCGTTTGAGGAATTATGATAAATGTTTGCTGTACAGCAAAGACTTATTAAAACCTCTCAAGATAACAGTGCTACGCTCAGGTAATAATAGAACTTTATAAACTCACACAAAAATAAATTTCCCAAAATGCTCGTGTGATTAACTAGTGTTTTTTGTTTCATGGTAGTGGTCGAACTTTACCTGACCTTTTCCCAGATTAAGAAAAATTCCCACTCCGAAAAGCTGTCAAGAGCTAGTAAATAAGAAAACGAAACCAAGTCTTCATACATACCCCCTGAGATGTTAAAATACCCGAAGAGGTCATTAAGTAGTTTATAAATAACAGTGGTTTTAAAAAGTGAAGAAAAAATGTATAATGTTCGCTCGATGCACCTGGTTGTACTAATGTGCTAAAAAATCTGCACCACACCAAAACGAAAAACGACAAGATCCTTCAAACTTTCCACAGTGTTTCAGCTTAGCGTGAGGCATTTATATGTATTGTTGTGGAAGGGTATCTCTTGTATTACCTGCAGTAATAATTGTTGAAGTTAAGTTTATTTTTTCACACTCTTTCCGTCTATAGGTAACTTCAAAAAGGCAAAAGTGAAAGAAAAAAAGGTATCACTAACATGCTATATACATTTTAGGAAAGAGGGTGAGAAGCACCACAAACACAAAAAATGAGAGGTGTTTTTTGCTTCCTTTAAAATAATGAGCATTTTACTCATGTATCTAACAAGTGTACAAAGTCTAAATGTTAGCCATAAAGTTCTATGACACAGGGTAGTTCAAAAGTCCCCTGTACAGCCTAGAAGCTCACAAAACGACATGAAGCATCGTAGTACACAAAAAGGTGTAATGGTAGGTTGGGGCAACATTTCGGAGTACATGATCAACATAGTCACTATCTTGAAGTCCGCCATATTAGATGGAGGTCAAATTTTACATTGGCAAGTGGCTTCCTACGTATTTGAAGATATCAGAACCACTTTTGAGAAGAAAAAAAAATGTTATGCTCTGATTTTCTCCCGAGGTGACCACGTTTTCAACACAGTGGGTGACGTTTTTTACTCCCGTAGACATGTACAGAAACCTGAATATTTCAAAAACCAGTAAGGCTAAAGAACTGAATTAAAAAAACCATAGTGTAACTCCTAAAGTATAATTTCAAAGTGTGAAATCATCTTTGCTCAAAATTAATTAGTTTACTCC
The DNA here is from genome assembly GCA_022664845.1 of Lepisma saccharinum. Lineage (NCBI taxonomy): Eukaryota > Metazoa > Arthropoda > Insecta > Zygentoma > Lepismatidae > Lepisma > Lepisma saccharinum. The sequence continues at coordinate 18,929 of JAGDQP010024811.1, forward strand.
AAAAATTAGGCTCAAATATAGGTAACGAAATGTATAAAATTTGATTTTTAAACCAATTTTTTTTTTTAGGTGAAGGAGTTGAATGTAATGCTCGACGTTTTTGTAATATTTAGATCTACCAACCGAGTGTGCAAAAAATCAGGACCCTAAATCACACCTCTTTTTTCTACGGGGTCCCTTTGCGAATAATTCCGCATTTTAGGCTTAAAAATGAAAGCTCGAGCTCGAGTTTCTGTCATGAGCTCGAAACCCGACATTTTTCGACGAAGGGCCACGTTTGAACCCCATGTAAGTTAACCAACGACTTTCTGTATGCAGACACACTATTTGTACATCTAAACATTACAAATGATTAGAACCTTATATTCCACTGCTTCACAGAAAGAAAAATGTTGCTTTTGTGAAGATACCACTTTTGCATTTGCTTAATATGATGGCGGAGAAAATCCGCTTGCACTGAATCAAACCACTTCGAAAGTAAAGTTACAATTTCTGCTGTAAGTTAGTAACATATAAAGCTTCTTTAAAACCAAATTTCAGATTTTTTCATGAGGACCCATCTGAGATATTTAAGACCGAAATCCGGAATTTTCCGCAAAGGGCCATGTTTGAACTCCCGTACAAAAAAAGGGTGTGATTTAGGGCCCTGATTTTTTTTTTTTTGTATCCGTTGGTAGGTTAAATACAGGGTTATTATAAATGACCTTCCCAATTTCCAAGTTTAATAACGCGTTTATTGATTCACAATGACATGCAACTTGTATTAAATGAAAGATAAACTCAAAAAATGTTTTAATGGTTGCCAATTGTTATGTTCAGTTAAGCATTCCGCCGCTAGGGCGACAGTAAATCAAGATGGCCGAAAACGAAGACGGGAGAGCATTTTGTGTTCTCTAACTTCATTTAAAACAATCTGTAGACCCCCGTGCAACTTTACATATGGCCTTGTGTGTTATGTGATAACGTAGAGCGTGATGTAGAGCTACATCATTTCGAAAAGAACTTTTAGTGTAGTAGAATATTATAGTAATTTTCTTTGTGTATTTCTGTGTAACGTATATAAGTCACATATTGCTTTTTTTCTTTCCTTTCAGCTAATGTAACGTTGGTGAATAACATACAATATCACTTGGAAGTTACTAAGAATAAACTTTTCGCGAAAGTTGACGAAGTTGAAGCAGATATGTCCACACAAAATGCAAGAGCACGAGCTTCAAATGTAATTAGCAGTGATCTAGCAATTGATTGTAAGTTTAAAACAACTAACGATTTTATTTTATTTTTTACATTGTAGTAGTTTTAATTAATAACTAGTTACTATTTTTTTCGCTCAGTTCTTAATGTGCAGAACTCAAACGCTTTCATTCTTGCATCGTGACGGGCGTAAGCCATACTGGTGTTACCGCCCATACAATCATTTTTAACTTTTATTTTCACTGACTTTATGAGTTTTTAAAAAAATTAAAACAATTTGTATTTTTCTTCAGACACATAGACAGTTAGCTGTTTATAGGACTAAGACTGATCGTAGTCGTTAGCAGTGTTGCAAATATATTCTTCTCCGTCAAACCAAGACCCAGAAGTCCGTCAAAAATTAAAATGAAGCAAATTCGGTATTTTTATTAAACGCTTTATATTAAGTTGCTTTGTAATCATCTCTGGTACAAATCTTGTAATTGATTTTTAACTCACTTCCTATCATCCGATTTCTTTGGAATTTTGTAAACTTCCTTGCTTCCGATGACAATACAATATTCAATCATTAGATATATGACAGAATAATCCAGTTAACTATAATTAATTAATTAATTAAATAATTGGAAATTATCCTTAAATGCACGCAATGCCACATCTATTGTGTAAAGTTTGGGTTGCCTATCTCGCAGGGAGTTTAATATTCATCTATTATTAACTAACTCTATGGCTTATGGAACTCGCAAGTTCATCGCCGTAGTAAGAAACGTTCGCCATTGGATTCTATCCTGGGCAATATCAAGCCAGTTTCCATCACGAACACCTATTTCTCGAAGATCTCTTCTAATATTGTCCTTCCAACGACGTCTCGGTCTTCCCAATGGCCTCCTTCCATCCGGCCTTCCAACCAGGATAGAATATAATCTTCGTTTCCCCCCCATCCGAGCTACATGACCTTGCCCACCTTAGTCGTCGCGATTTCATTATTTTTATAACATCTGGTGAATCGTACAGTCCTTGGAGTTCTTCATTATGCAGTCTCCTCCACTCTCCAGTCATCTCGTCGCGTTTCGGCCCGTATATCTTTCTCAAAACCTTATTTTCAAATACACGTAATTTATGTTCAGCTAAATTTACGTCGATTTTGACGGGAATTCAGTCCAGTTATCATCAACAGTGTCCATTAATTACTTCATTGGGCCAAAAATGCTAAAATGTTTACCGAGAATTTTAGTTTCTACGACTTATAACAGAGGCTGCTAAACTTGTCACATGCATGCAAACAATTTATGACCAACTTCGGAAATTGGAAACCTAGTAGAATATGAACAGATATTAACTCTATATTTCCTTTGTTCAAATATGTTTTGCTATAAATCTTTTACAATAATTTTAAGGGAAACATGTACGCTTTAGATTGATTTGTGCGTATGGTTTAAGTCTGTATATTATAATAAGACAAGCACAAAGTCCAATAAAGAAAAAATCATATTGCCTTCATTGCATGAACGTCGATATTAATCCAGTGTATTTTTAATTGATAACTCTAGAAGCACGGTAACTTTCAGTTTGGATTGTTCATTTATACTTTATTTATTCGTGATATAAAAGGAGCTCAGTTAAATACTTTTGCCTAGCGCAACCCTTCACTTATAACTTGTTCAGAATTCTTTGCAGAGACCATGATTCCGCCAGCCTATTGAGGGGTGTCACAGCCCCTAAATTCGCGACAGCACATCTGACTTAATATTTTTACGGTCAAGATTCGATAGAAAATATGCAAAACTTCACTCACATCCTGGCGGAATCTTTAGCAGAGACTATGTTTGCGCTCAACATTCCATAACTACATAAAAAAATATTTTATAATTTACCTCAACATTCTTGCTTGCACCGAAAAAACTTTTGTTCTTTTTGTGAACGCTTTTATGACAATTCATATTGTCGTCTTCGCTTCTTTGTGTTCTTTTTAAATTCCAGCTCCAGATTCATAATAGATTAACTATCACACTCCCAAATCCTTGAAGCTGAGAAACCTGTTGTCCCTTTGTTCCTCCAGTTTTCCTCGTTTAGTATAGCTGTCATTTAGTTTTCCAATCCATCGCCTTCGATGGCTCTTTTTCTCATTCTATGTTCATGGCCTTGAATTTTTCACCATCATCTTAGATCCTTATATGTAACGTATAGGTTCCTTAAAAAAAAAGTTATAAGATTATCTTGTCGTTCATTTGATACATCTACATTTATAAATAGACACATGAAACTCCATCCTTGGGCGTGTTAAAATGATTTTAAACAAACTGCCAGAAGAGAAATCAAGCAACAATTATTGCAGTAGTCGTTTCCTTTTTGTATTATGATAGAGGACATAAAAATATTTCGAGGAAAACTGATCTGGATAGTTTACTATTTTCTCTAAAAATAATGTTTTTTCTTTCTACTATGTGTGTATTATTAGAACCATCAACAACAGTATTTACTTCGGAAGTTTAGGTTCGGTTTGGTGGGGTAATGGATCCGGAGGTAGCTTGTGTAGAGGTCAGCGGATGAGAGATTATGACGTTGTCAGCTTCCTATCCCCTCTCTCTATCCCTTCTGTGTAGAGGCAAGTGAGGCTAAGAGGTTTGGATCAGCGACACCAAGAGAAGTCGAAAAGGAATCCTCAAGTTTCTTCAGTTGATGGTAAGGTAGGCAGTGAGTCTGTGTTACTTCGGTAGCGAATTACATGACACAACCAGATAAAAAAATGAAGTTTGATTCCAGTGTATATGACTAAAACCTGTCAACCTATCAGAGGAACGGATGTCTCTTCATTGTTGGCGGATGTACAAACAGGATATAGAGTTGCATTTGTTTTTCAAGATAAGAAGTACAAAGAACTAAAATCGCACCCGTTTTTGGAACTAAAACAAACACAAAATTACAGTGATAGCCTAGACCATGTCCCTGATAGCTACAGAGAGAAGCCCACTGTGTACCTGAACATGTGATTAAAAACAGGTGTACCAACTTTATTCTTTTTTTAAAATATTAAACTGAAAGTTAACTACATAGTACAGTAAAGTCGTGACATGAGCTTAATTAGTTACCAAGGATATATCATCATATGTGCTTATTTCATGTTTACAGCGTATGTTATTGTATCAAGCTGAAGTCATCTTTTTTTTGTGTGTGTGAAGATGCAATTCTGGTTGAATTGTCTGGACCAAGCGTGAACTTGATACGTTACAGTGAGGAGATGGGATAGTTACTGCAATGTTTTCTAACATTACTTAAACAAAAATTGTAGCAGATTTGTAGAAGAAGGAAAAGATAGAAAAGCAGGAGAAGGGTTGATATGCGAAGGATACAGAATTGAAAGATTGCGCTTCAATAGTGGTCCAATCCTTTACAATTTAGTATGAATTCTCTACTCTCTTACGTTCTGTTCTGTAATTGTTATACGTGTGAATTGAATGCAACAATGGTCCAACGCTCTCCAACCAATCAGCTGTCTATTCTTGAGATCACGCGGGAAAACATAGCAGAAAGGGCAAAGTAAAAGAATTCTGAAAGACATGAAGAAGATTATTGCAATTAGGAAGCATGCATGCCTATAAGATCAGTATGTGAATGCAATCCCATAAGTAAAACTCTGGTGGACGAAAAATTGGCCGATACACTCAATTGAGCAAGCCACCCGTGGAGATTTCTGCTTGTGTTTGATATCGCTGGTAGTTAGACAGCGCGGATCCTGACCATTTTCTCGACACTGAGCTGTAGAATCCCCCGATTGGTCAGTGGGAAGGACTATTGTGGGGAAGGGTAGAAATGTAACCTAGAAGCACCTATATCGCCCGGTATCAATAATGGATGATTTGCGATATCGATCAATGTGGCTAACCGATATTAATCAATATTGAACGGCATACATTTTGTTGATATCGATGTCCATTCCTGTAGCACTTGAGATTGATTGCGAAAAGCATTCTTTTTACCTTAATTGAAGAAAAAAAAGTGATTTTAATTACAGTCTGCCATTGTTTTATTACATGTCCTATTCTCTTCTCTTCAGATTGAACTGAATTTTTTCTGACATGTCTGCGGGTGGATTTGAATTTGGAACTTTGCGATTTCTGGTTCGACGCTTTAATCTCTACTGTACGAGGACATTTGTCGAGAAAAATACTTCAATTATGATCTTTATCAATTCGGACATGGAATGTAATGACAAAGACAACAATTGCATTACAGAATTTCTTTAAGCATGGAGCTACAGAAGTTTTGCGTACCATCTGTCACTCTTTCATCACACACAATTTTCTTCAAAAAATAATCAGCACATAATAATATCCATACACGGAAAGCAACTACGATATCTTTAACTACAGAAAATTACGTACAACTCATTACATTGTGCAAATACCTTTTTATTTCTAAAATCATGTAGAAGGTTCGTGGCTTTCAAAATAAGCTTCAGGGTTGATATCGTTCATAAAACAATTGACAGTCAAACAGCATACAGCTTCGTACCATCCAGGTCCCGCTGATATTTTCCCACTTATCGACCAACATAGTTGAAGCCATTGTCCAGCCATCACTGAGCCGACATATAAAGCACCTTAGGGTTGATTTACATGAATGCTTGCGTTGCTTGCTTTGCGTGTGATTTGGGTGAGTAGCCAATTGAAACACGTGTCACACCTACTTTACAATAATACACGCAATAAAACACGTGTTTCAATTGGTTACTCACCCAAATCGCACGCAAAGAAAGCTTTCATGAAATCCAGCCCTTAGGCAGTAGCTGATTTTGAACTACTGTGGCCCGATAACGTTAATGAGGTTTCACTTATGAAAAAAAGCAACCGAAAATTAAAAAGTATTTTGCCTGTTGCCGGTAAGTTTCCTGATCCGAGCAAAAACACCAGAGCTATAAAAACTTCAGCCAAGTTCTTCAGCCCTAAAAAGTAGTGAAATGGGGAACGTATGAGCCAAATTCCTTGGCGACAGCATGTAAGAGGAACACTGGAACTTGGCTCAAGGTGGCAAGGTTCATAATGTTCGACTTCGAGCCTTAGGTTGGTGGTGGTGGGCGTGGTGGGTTTTAGGACCGCCACCAGCCTTATGGCTTGAAGATCATGAACCTCGCACCAAGTTCCAGTGTTCCTCTTACATGCTGTCGCCAAGGAACTTGGCTCATCCGTCCTCCATTTCACTACATTTTAGGGCTGAATAACTTGGCTGAAGTTTTTGCACCTTTGGTGTTTTTGCTCGGATTTCACAGCTTTTTCTACGTGTGTAATATCGTTGTCGGTAAACTACGAATTTTTCACGAAGGACAAAAAGCTGGTTTCTGGACTAAAGTCTGGAATACAATTTAGGTACTAAAAAGCTGCTATATCTGAAAAAGTAGAAGTTGTTTCCACATGATTTTTTCTACAGTATGCACAGTACACAGAACTATAAACTGGTACCAAAAGATGAAAAGTTTAAAATATCCACAAGCAGTTCCGATGACGATATATGTATACTCGCTTCGCTGCGCCACTTTATCGTAACCAGACTGTCTGGGAGTTGGCCTTCATGGTGCAGATCTTCCCCATACAATCGGGGGCTTCGCCCCTGTAACCTACACGTGATGGGACACCTTCAAACCACATTTCGTGTCTAGCTTCAGTGGTTTGGAAAATGGGTTTTGGCCGGATATTTTCGATCAAAGATGGCGACATTTTTAACGTTTTCTTATATTGTCGTGACCTAATCGTGATGATACACCTTCATATCATATTTCATTTCTCTATCTCGAATGGTGCGGAAAATGGTTTTTGGGCTGCCATTTTGAATATAAGATGGCAGCCTTTTCAAAATGTAATATTTTGCTAAACTACTCTTGATAACACACATTTATGCCAAATTTCGTATCTCTAGCTCAAACGGTGTGCAAAATGGATTATGTGGTCCGCCAATTTAGTTCCAAGATTATGTCTTTGGAGAAACTTTTAATATTTTCGTAAGCTACTAATGATAATGTACCGTCGTACTGTATTTCGTTTTCCTAGAGACATTTTGTAATACTTTCCTAACCGACTAATAATGATGTACTGTCATACCAAATTTCGTTTTTCTAGCCGTTTAGGCTGTGTATTCTATGGAAATTTCGTTTTGGCGGCCATTTTCGATCCATGATGGCAACTTTTTAAAGATTTTATAATATTTTCTTAACCTACTGGCGGTGATGTACCTTCATATCAAATTTAGGTTTTCTAGGTTCAACCGTTTAGGCTGTGTATTCTTTGAAATTTTACGTTTGGCGGCCATTTTGAATAGAAGATGTCGATTTTTTCAAACTGTCGGAATTTTTCCTTTATTATCCTCCACCTACTTATTATCCTCCACCTTCATGCCAAATTTTATGTTTCTAGTTTTTCTCGAACACCCTAAACAATATGATGAGTGAGTGAGTCAGTTAGCCTAAAATACGCAATTTCAGGGGTCCACAACTGGAATATGCTTCAAGATACGAAATTACCTGCACATATTTGCCCTATCTCCTTAACTTTGAAAGCTCATATTCCTATCTTTAACACCTTTTTTCTTACGGGACCTCGAAATCGCCGAAAACTCTTGTTCCTGTATAACATGCTTCTGGCAGTCCTGACGTTTTGTGACGCGGAGAACTTGGCTATGCCAAACTGTAACCAACTGTAGTTGCAGAAGCTTTCAAAAGTTTCATGTTTTGCAATACCGAAATGTTCGAAAAATGAAAACTTTTGTGCAAATTTTCAAACAAAATTTAAAAATTTGACCACTAGAGAGGTCTAGTCCAGGTTTTAGAGAAACTGTGATAACGGATCATCAAGACGCAAAGATGCAGTTTTTCAAAGCTTGATTTAAACCAACATTATTGCTTTAGATATCCCATTTAATTTTGGTAGAACACATGTTTTGAAAAATGGAGTTTTGTAACTTTCTCTTCAATCTTCTCAGTTTTCTTTGAAAGTATAGAGTCGGCCTTTGTTGTCCTGAATCATCCAACTCACAAAGATTTTTATTTACCCGGTTACTTTTAATCTTGTGACGCTACAACGTCCTTGTAGAGTAAGTTTGTACTATATACGCTTCTCTTAAATTGGACATCTCAGCACTCGTTTGGAAAAAAAAAATCTTTTTTTGTGAGGAATGGTGAAGTACTCAAAATTTCTTTAATAGATGTCAGGTTTAAATGCATAAAGTTTGTACTAACAAGGAGACGGGTATGTCTAATTTGCTGACCAGCACATTTTTGGCGCCACCGCCGAAACTAGTGGCGCCACCGTCACCAAAATGTGTCAACTGGTGCTACCCACGAGTACTACATGTTGACCAACTATGAAGTAAATATCTCAATTTTAACTATTTCTTTCGTACCAAAAACAATGAAAAATTTGGTATAAA